>JAZHYW010040165.1:0-13142 GCA_037355805.1 Ixodes ricinus
TTTTTCGTGGTTTGTTTGAATTCAAATGACACGCCACACTAACTAGATCATGATTAGATAGTCCGTCGTACACAGAGATATCATAATTTGATGTCTTCACTTTAAAAACACCAAGCCCAGAGTTGTATCAATAGTTCTGGTCCTGTCGGGTACTCTGGCATTTGGTGTGAAACTAAAAGCCAGGTCTAAAATAATTTCAGAATGTTTGGTATGGTTAGCTCCTAGTTCAATAATTTCCCAACAGATGGCTAGCAGGCTAAAGCCACCTGCTATTACTACATTTGATTTCTATTTTTGTTGACTTCCACATAATTGTATAACGTTTTCATGAATTATATAGGTGCGCGTGATGGACGATGTTCAACAGCGACAGTGATGAGGTTAGTTTACAATTTAATCCGACAAAACAGATTTTCGTGGTCTGAACTTTGATTGATCGGAGGGGAACACTCAACATGAGACTGGACTAGGACCGCCTGACCACCACCACGTTGCATTTGGTCTCTTCGGTGTACTTTGTAATTCATGGGAGAAATCTCATTGTCTTCCATTTGGCTATGTAGACACGTCTCGGTGATGACAACAGTATCAGAGCTAAAGAGTGCTGATAAGAATATAACATCCATCGTTTTGCACGATTACAATAAAGCAGATTATGTGAATGTTTTTGGTTAATTAGAAATGCATCTCGATGATTCCTCTGTACATGAAGATGTAAAGGTTTTGTGTGGTATACTTAATAAATTGTGTTTTATTGCATAATGTGGTTCGTTGCGAATAAGGTAAAGAAAAAGAGAAATAATTTACGGATTACAAAAGAAATTATTCACATCAAGCGAACGTTAAAACGGATCCGAAGATCGATTCGGAGCCCGGAAATGGAAATTGATCTATTAGTCATTAAGCTCAGGTGTATACTTAGAAAAGCTAAAGATAACTTTTTCTTTTGTTACTCTCAGTAACTTCCTGAGGGATGCATCATCTAAATTCTGTAGGTTTCTGTCTGGAGGCAAGTCCACTGTTGTATCATTAACTATTGACGGCCCATAGGTCACGGATGCTAAAGCTATCGCCGATGAATTTAATAACTATTTCCACTCAATTTTCACGAAGAAAAGACAAGAATCGCATTCTTAAGCCTGAAGGTTTCGTGTCAACATTGACAGCTTTGAATGTATCTCACAAAGGCATATCTAATTTACTGCTTAACTTCTATTAAAAAGGCAAGTGGTCAAGAGGGTATTCCCAACGCTTTTCTGCGTT
Source organism: Ixodes ricinus (assembly GCA_037355805.1). Classification (NCBI taxonomy): domain Eukaryota; kingdom Metazoa; phylum Arthropoda; class Arachnida; order Ixodida; family Ixodidae; genus Ixodes; species Ixodes ricinus. The sequence goes on from JAZHYW010040165.1 coordinate 1,264, forward strand.
GCTATGCTGAATGGGTCTCGCACTACTCGTATGTCGTCTTTAATGTGTCGTTATCACAATGTAAGCTTCATTCGATTGCAGATATATCCGCGCAATTCCCATTTTTAAGGCAAATGACCCTTTGAGCGCGTCGAACTATCGTCCAATATCACTGACGTCGATAAGTTGCAAATTGTTACAAGTAGTTATCAGGCGTTCAACACGGCTTTCGGCGCGGAGCATCACCTGTAACGCAGCTGATTACTACGTATCACGACTTTGCGCTTGCAATCAATAACAGAGATAAGGTTGACGCAGTGTTCTTAGACTTTGCCAAGGCCTTTGATGAAGTGCAGCACAATAAATAAACTCTTTCAAAAGCTTTACGCGATTGGAGTTAACAGTAAACTGATCGATTTTATTAGATATTACACAGACACTCGCGTTCAGCATATACAGATTGGTAACCACTGCTCAGACACTCTACCAGTCTCGTCGGGGGGGCCCCAAGGATCAGTTTTAGGGTCCATGTTATTATTTCCATATGCAAACGACATCATAAGCGCACTTGACCCTCAAACTAAAGTTAAGCTTTTCGCTTAGGACTGTGAAATCACAAGTCGATCAAAGGACAATCTAGAAAACATTTTAAGTTTGTGTGTCGGGTGGGGGATGGTTTTGAATGTTCATAAATGTTCTGTCTTTCGATTATGTAACAAAAAAACACTCTTTTATTGTTTATACGTTATTGGGGGGAAGTAATTAAACATTATCGGCCCTTAAATTTTTAGGACTTACAACTATAGAAGGCTTGAGTTTGATCGATACCATCGATATTGTTTTCTCCAGTGCTCTTAGAGCCCCAATGCAGGCGGAGCTTGCAGGCTACAAAATTTTGGTCACACGTTGTCTAGAGTATGTTTCATGTTTATGGGACCCCCACACTACAAAGACCATATCTAAACCTTTAAAAGTACAAAGGACTGCACTTCGTTTTATTAGCAACCAGTATAAAAGAACGGACAGCGTGAATAAAATGTCAGTTTTCATGGGCTTGAAACCCGTCGAACCCGGCGCTTAGAAAAGAGGTTAAACATTTGTACCTGATATATTGACTTAAATCAGCTAGAACAGTGTACTTACGTAACCTGAGTACCGCGCACTAAAATCAGGAGTTGCGTGGGCGTAATGATACATTTGAATTTTTCTTCTTTTCCACGATAATAACCGCATAAGATCTGCTACCAAAAACATAGTAAAAAGTGCCAGTGTCAAAGAATATATTTCAAATTTGAAAGTTGCGCTCGCGTATTTTTTTCCCAACTGTTTTTACTTGCAGCTTGCAGCTGGTACTGATGTCTTCTCGTTTTTTTATGTTTATATGTGTGATGCTAACTCCTGCTTGGACTCTACCAAAGATGTACAATATTTATTAATTAATACAAAAAATTGAATGGACCATTTAGATATTTTTACGCGACGCTACGTTTTATTTAACAGCTGTTTCCTTATCGGTCAGTTGGACGTGCCGGCATAGTCGTTAATTTTTGGAGCCTAGAATGAAAGTGGACCACCCGCACCCGGAGTACGAGAAAACATATATTTTCTTAGAATCAAAAATGAGTCATTTTTGGCGAGATATAAAATATTGCCGCCAAACTTTGTTCTCAAGAGTAATAGAACGAAACGAACCAAAATATCAGCTAAAATTATCTCTGGAAGAGAAAAATGTCTGGGAAATTTTAGAGCTATGCTAGCCGCTGGTAGTACACTGGTAGCAGGAATTTACCTCGCAATTATTTTCATATACATGAATAGAAATACAGCTATTTAATTCGACAATATAGAGATGGAAAGACATTGTAGAGGAGATGTCCGGTACATAAAACTATTTATTATACTTGACTACACAAGGTAGAGCAATACATGAGCGCGGTGGCCCTTTTGCGGGCGTGTCTCTCCGATCCCGAAAGTGTAACTCGAAACTGTTTACTCAAACGCCCGCGCCCTCCGGCGGCATACCTCAGCAGGCCCTGGTTGCCAGACGCCGGAGGCGAAACCGAAACTAAACGTGTGGCGAAACCGAAACTAGACATGCTATCCACACTCCTTCCAGAAAGGTTGAAAAATTAAAATAATACATGTACAAATAGTTACGGTACAAATCGTACGGGTTGACGAACCCTTCGCCCACCACGCGTCGTCACAGAGTCTGTAGGATCTCTCGTCGGTGCACTTGTTGGAGTGGTGATTGAATGCTCGAGGTGAGCCGGCTTTAGTCGATCCACTGAAACCACTTCTGATCGTCCGCGCACTTCAATTGTGTAGTGTTTCGCGCCACGACGAAGGACTTTAAACGGGCCATCGTACGGCGGCTGGAGAGGTTTTCTCACAGCATCGCGGCGCAGGAATATATGGGTACAAGTGTCAAGTTCCTTAAACAGGTACACGGTAGGACTTTGTTTAGCACGGGTTGGTGTTGGACGGAGGCTGTCCATAATTGTCCGTAAGCGTGACACGTACTGGAGGGATCTGGAAGCTGCTCGTTCACGTTGGCTGCAACGAATTCGCCGGGGAGCCGCAGAGTAGTGCCGTAGAGCAACTCGGCGCTGGTGCACTGCAGGTCACTCTTGAGTGTTGTGCGCATGCCCAGGAGGACGAGTGGCAGCACTTCGGTCCAGCGTGAGGGCTCGCCATAAGCGGTGATTGACGCCTTCAGGTGCCGGTGCATCCGCTCCACCAGGCCGTTAGCTGCGGGATGATAGGCGGTGGTCCGAATCCGATGTGTTCCCAAGAGCGTTAGGAACTCTCTGAAGAGGGCAGATTCGAACTGGCGACCACGGTCGGTTGTGACCTTAGAAGGTGTACCGAAGCGCGCAATCCACGTCTGCAGAAACGCCTTAGCGACGGTTTCCGCGGACATGTCTCGCAGGGGGATAGCCTCCGGCCAGCGGGTGAAGCGATCCACACAAGTGAGTATGTAGGAACAGTCTTGTGAGGGTGGCAGAGGTCCCACAATGTCAATGTGAACCTCGCTGAACCGGGCATCAGGTGGCAGGAACGGAGAGAGCGGAGAAACAGTGTGACGCTGCACTTTAGAGCGTTGACACTGGGTGCATGTGCGAGCCCAATCTCGAATGTCCGTGTTCATGCCTGGCCACACATATCGGGCTTTCACCAATGCTTGTGTGGCGCGGATTCCGGGATGGGAGAGGTTATGCAGGGAGTCGAACACTGGGCGTCGAAAGGACTTTGGGACGAACGGGCGCGCGGTGCCAGTGGAAATGTCGCATGTGAGGAGCTGAGTGCATGTCGGCAGGGGCACCTCTTGAAAAATTAGCGTGGCTGAAGAAGCACGTAGATCTCTGAGCTCTTCATCTTCTCTCTGTAGCGTTGCCATCTTGTCAAAATCAATGGGAGTAGCGGACGTAAGGCTGCCCACATTGGCACGTGAGAGAGTGTCAGCTGCGGTGTTCTCAGTCCCCTTTACATGGCGGATGTCTGTGCAGAACTCCGATATGAACGCCAGATGTCGAACTTCTCTTGGGGAGAACCCATCCGTTTTGGTGGTGAAGGCGTGGATCAGGGGCTTGTGATCTGTCATGATGTGAAATGACCGTCCCTCTAAGAAGTGGCGGAAGTACCTGACTGCCATGTAGACTGCCAGCAGCTCGCGTCCGTAGGTGCTGTAGCGAGTTTCCGCAGGTGACAGGGATTTCGAGAAAAACGCCAGAGGCTGCCAAGTCTCGCCAACAAGCTGCTGTAACACCGCGCCAACGCCGCCATCAGATGCGTCCACCATGAGGCGTGTAGCTGCATCTGGTTGAGGGTGGACGAGGAGCGCAGCTGCCGCCAGGTCTTCCTTGATCTGCACGAACGAGGCCTGGGCCTGGTCCGTCCACTTCAAAGGAGCGGTGTTTGGTCCCGGGGACGACAGGAGATCGTTCAGGAGTAGTGTGGATATCGCATGTCTAGTTTCGGTTTCGCCACACGTTTAGTTTCGGTTTCGCCTCCGGCGTCTGGCAACCAGGGCCTGCTGAGGTATGCCGCCGGAGGGCGCGGGCGTTTGAGTAAATAGTTTCGAGTTACACTTTCGGGATCGGAGAGACACGCCCGCACCAGGGCCACCGCGCTCATGTATTGCTCTACCTTGTGTAGTCAAGTATAATAAATAGTTTTATGTACCGGACATCTCCACTACATAATTGGTGACCCGGAGTTCCGGACAGCACACCTCGGTCACACGACCCCAAGCAACCACCGGTGAGCAAACATGACTTCCACCAACGGTTCCGCGGCTGACGCGGGCGCCCAAGCACCGCTTTCCCCTACCGTCTCCACCGTCGCTCTCAAACTTCCGTGCTTCTGGCCGGCGGACCCAGCCCTCTGGTTCGCGCAAGTTGAAGCCCAATTTGCAACCAGACGTATAACTTCCCAACAAACAAAATTTCACCACGTAATCGCCGCCCTCAACCCAACGGAGGCGGCGGAGGTGCGCGACATCATACTCTCTCCCCGGCCGACCAGCCATTCGACCGGCTGAAACTCGAGCTCGTCCGCCGCACCACCCTCTCCGAGCAGAAGCGCCTGCAACAGCTCCTGACTGCGGAGGACTTGGGGGACCGAAAACCGTCCCAGTTACTCCGCGGGATGCGCCAGCTGCTCGGGGAGAAAGCTTCGACGGTCGACGACTCGCTCCTTCGGCAGTTGTTTTTGCAGCGCCTCCCGGCTAATGTGTGCATGGTGTTGGCAGGGGCCGGAGACATGAATCTTGACGATCTCGCTGCCCTGGCGGATAGGGTAATGGAAGTTGCGTCACCCAGCATCTCTGCCATCGACAGCTCGGTTCAAGCGTTTCCAGCCGCAAACGAAGTAAAGAACCTAGTTTCCTTCACGGAATTCAGAGCCCTGCGCGACGAGGTCCAGCGCATCGCGCAGGCACTCGCAACTCTGGAAAAACCCCGGCCGAGACGCCCTCGCTCCTTTTCTCGCCCTCGTGGATCGTCGCGCGCGCCTGAGAGTACTGGAGTTTGCTGGTACCACCACCGCTTTGGCGACAACGCCACCAAGTGCGTCCCACCCTGCGCTCAGCAGGAAAACACCCGGGCCACGCACTGAATGCGGCCGGTGCTCCTGGCCTCCCGGCGCGCCGCTTTTCTCCATCTTCCACCTGCCCAACTAGCCCAGATGAGCAGCGGGGGAGCCTTCAACGAACAGTTCTCATAATAACGAAACTAATGTAAAGAGGGAACATCTGGTACCATCCCAAACGCAAATTCAACCTGAAAAATTGTCTCACATATCAGGAGTGCCTTCTCAACCACGCCTGTTTTATGTTGTGGACAAAGTATCCAAAACCCGCTTTCTGGCAGACACAGGTGCAGAGGTCAGCGCAATCCCGGCTTCCCGTGTCGATCGTCGGAGTCGCCCAAGCTACAACTTGCAAGCAGTGAATGCCACAAAAATTGCAACGTACGGCCAGCGCTCTCTGACGATGGACATCGGTCTACGCCGAACTTTTCGCTGGGTTTTCTTGGTTGCCAACGTCAGTCACGCCATCCTCGGAGCTGATTTCCTCCGCCACTTCGGTCTCCTCGTTGACATGCGCAACACCCGGCTACGAGATGCCACAACGCTCCTGTCCGTGCACGGCATCGTGGAGGCCCCGGGGGCGGTGACTTCGACACTGCTCCGACCGCAAGTCAAGTCAGACTTTGAGGATTTGCTGCGTGAGTTTTCTTCCCTGACGTCTCCAGTGACCACAACTCGCCCCATCAAGCACAACATTACGCACCACATCATCACGTCGGGACCACCCGTTCATGCACGCCCTCGCCGACTACCACCTGAGCGACTGAACGTGGCTCGGCGAGAATTCGAGCACATGCTTGAACTCGGCATTGTACGACCATCGTCCAGCCCATGGTCGTCCCCACTACATATGGTCCCCAAGTCCACCCCGGGAGATTGGCGTCCTTGCGGTGACTACCGCTCCCTCAACCAAGTAACCCAACCAGACCGCTACCCTGTGCCCCACCTTCACGACTTCGTAGCAACTCTTCACGGAGCAACGGTGTTCTCTAAGGTGGACCTTGTCAAAGCCTACCACCAAATACCAGTAGAAGAAGCTGACATCGCAAAAACGGCGATCACTACGCCATTTGGGTTGTTTGAGTACACCAGGATGCCCTTCGGACTTCGAAACGCGTCGCAGACTTTCCAGAGGTTTATCGACGAGATAACACGAGGCCTGGATTTCTGCTATCCCTCTGCATTTGTGTCGAGATAGTGCCCAACTCTGGATGGCACCTAATTAGGGGTTGCGCACCGACCTTTCCCCAAATCACTGATTGAAGTCGCGTTTCCTCCAAATCCTTCACGCAGAACTTGTGTTCAAGTCATGCTTGTTGTCGATCGCACTTTGATATAAAAATCTGCATGGCCTCTTAAATATAGGCGGTGTTTGCCCCATCCTTAATTAGGGACTTTTCATTCAGAACAAGATGGTAATGCCCTATATTGCAACTAAGTTCTAGTGAGCAGAAAACGGTCTAAGCAACACGAACACGTAAGAAGGAATTATGATCAGTCTTTATGACAATGAGATAAGGAGGCCTCATTTCATAGAACCCGGAGTTCAGTATGTGCAGCAACGCAAGCGGGTAAAAAGATTATATGATCTCAACAAAAAATATATGAGTCATCCTGGGTGATAGCTTGTGATAAATGATATGACTCAGTAATTAACTCTTGCACCCCAAAGTAATTTGATTCATTTTAACTAGCTCATTTCATGTTAGATTCTAGGGTTTCCTCGCATGTTTAGCACTTTATCTTTTGAGATGATCTTGGCTCCATATTCGTTTCAACATGTTGAATTCTAAAAGTGTCAGTAGCTAGGACGCACAACGTGAAACTTATTTTTGTGAATAAGTAACAAGTTATAGAAATAAGTGAATAAAAAAATACGTTATTCGCCTAAATGCACCGCACTAAGTCAAGTCCAGACCGCTCTCCTGAGTATCATCAAATAATTTTAAAGCAAACCCACCGACATCGACAATCCTATTGGAAAAAAATTGTCAGATACTTCAAACACGCCGTTATTGCATAAGGATAGCTAGGACCATTGTATCATTTGAAATCTTAAGAATTCAGAAATACTTTTTTTTTAATTTTCAAAAGAAACATTGACAATGTTGAATGACTGGAACTAAAGTTTGAATCTTGGAAGTTTTGCCTTGCGACTTCGTTCTCGCATGGGTACTATACAGGGCGAACTTCTGGGCATCAAATAATTTAACTGACTACAATTAATTTTTTACTTAGTAGATACACTTAGGGATAATTGATATTGTGCCTATGTGTAATAAAACTTTAATTAGCCCGCATCGATTTGCGCTTTAGAAGGCACATTGTTCCAGATTCAAGCTCCATCTCCGGTCGTTGAAACAAAGTTTTAAATGTATATTATAACTTAATACTAGAAGGCTCTTATACCTTGCCAATAATAAACAAAGAAACTAATACAAATTAAATTCAAAAAAGAATGTCGAAATTGAGTTTTTTTTATTTTCATAGAAAGTGTTTGGTTTGAAAGTTCTGATGATATCAATGGTACTGAAATACATTGTAGAGCTCACTGTGATACTCTGCTTTCCAAATATTCCCAAAATTATCGAAAGGGGAATGAAAAGAAACAAAAGATACATTCTAAATATAATATTTTCCCATTGATTTAGAGCAATAAGCTATAGTTTATAAGCGTCGCCAAAGAGCAGTACAGTACAGAGTCATTGTGCACAAGCCTAAAACAAAAACAAAAATCCGCCAAGCTTGCCGTTTTGGCTTATTTGCATTTAAAGGACGTATTCACAATATATAACTTTGTTTTATTAAAATAAATTTCGACCCCAAAACCCGGCCTGAATTGGGACTAAAACAACCTTATATATATTAAGCATATAAAAAAGTATATTTAGCAGAAATGCCATGAGTAATGGCAAGCTTCATTAAAAAGCTCTTGGCACGCAGCATTTTTTAAAGGAAACCAGACATACAGGAATGGAATAAAAAGTATATGTACACAAATATCTTAAAACGTGATTTTTACAGTTGCGCTGAAGAAATGCACCGCTCGAAATAACGATCGATTGCACGACAACCGTAAATCTAATTTTATCCGTTATTTCCTCTTGAGTAGGCTTTTATTTTCTGTTTCATTGTTGTTGTGTTTCTTTGATTCCCATCCTCAATCAAGTTTTTATTTTTATTCAGACACCTGCTCAATGCAACGTTTACCTCAAAAACATAATGCGAAAATTCAAATGTTCACCCAGACGCACAAAAAAAAAACACTATCAGAAAGGCAAATTTCGAATGGATAATTGAAAGCTAAACAACAAAGTAGAGTCATTCAATGCGCTAAAGGTTGCAAATTTCTCCCGAATACAGTATGTATGGTGACTGGAAGTCTTGTCCTACTTCAATATGTATCGCGTCCTAAGAAGTGCTTCCTCGGTTTCGGAACAATGACTTTAAATGAGCGTCACGTTGATACGGGCCGTAATTTTCGCGGCGTCACAGATGCGGTGCTGGACGTTGCAGACGCCTGTTCTGACGCAGTAAATGACCCCCGGCTTGAAAGTTTACGGAAACTTATTCACGAAGTTGGGATGCCACGACAAAAGCATCACTTTCATTATTTTCTAACTGAAGACAAACCGTCAAGATCGAACATCTGAGATGATATACCGTCTCCTCTGATGCCATTTGTTGCTAATTCAGGACCACCTTGATATTTGAGCAGGATGGCCGGGACGCTAAACACACCAGTCGACGAAGCGTTCCAGACTCCATATTAAACCTATATACTCCCGGATCGCGAATTACAATTTCCTCACGAAGAAAATTCATGGCGGAACCAATATGGCGTGCTATCAATCTTGCTGCGCACGTGCACATTAAGCTTGGAATTCCACTCTGCAAAACTAAGGCTTTTTTCAGTCCTTTTTCCCACTCACATCAGATGAGTGGAATCGCCTTCCCGCACCTACGGCAGCCATCGAAGACCACAATCTTTTCAAGAACGCCTTAGCTATCATTGTATGATTAGGAGCCTCTTATTTGTCCATACTGATAACTGCGCAATGTTGCTCTATCTGATGAAATGTAATTCACTCCCCTCTATAATGCCTCAGGCCATGAGGGTGATTAAATAAATAAATAGATAAATAATATGAAACCACGAACCAAACTCTGGTGACTGCAAACGAAATCGTTCAACACCATCTTCTACAGGTTTCAAAGAACAAGAATTAAACACCGTCACACACGCAGCCCAAGCAGTCATGCAAGCTCCAGTACTGTGTTTGAGCATTTTACAGACTGTATTTATAAAACGCTACTTGGTGGCGCTGTAATTTAGCAGAAGGAATTAATAAAAACATCATGCACAATGTTGGTATATATCAACCTTTTTTAATTTGCAGAAACATGAAGTAACATAATCACTCTTTCTAATTCCTTAGAGCGTCGTCTGCTCTAATCATATTCGAAACGTCACACGAAACTGCCCGCGAGGTTGTACACCGAAACATATTTTCGTTAATAGTGTGGGGTCACATGACGTTTTTTGGGCTCTAAATCTGGCCAGACGTAATGGTAATAAACTCTCCCTGCGTGTTTCTATGCGCCTCGGTGCCAAGTTTCTGATTTTGCTCTACTTTCTCGCCGTGATCGACTGCGCCACCTACAGTGATCCGGAAGACAAATAAACACCAGCATTGCACTTGATTTATGTACTTACCACTCTTTATTCGAAATCAAGATTAGTGCAAGGTAAATAAGTTGATCCGTCCGTGACTAAAATGGCCCCAGTATATGCAGGGGAGGCGCTTCCGAAAGAAAAAGAGGAAAGAAAGCTTTCTAAGATTTGGTTTGCACCGCGCAGATACGTCCCCAGTCGTACCTACAGACCTGTGTCGAGAGCGGAGCCGCTCGCCATATTTCTGCACTTCACGAACAGCTAAGACGTCGCTAACTACGACTGCTTGAAAACACACGGGTGGAGTGGAGGAAGCTGTTTTTCAACTTGGCGGAACACTGCTTACCGAAAACTAAAAGGCGTTTCGTTGAGCAGCGTTACACCACCTGAGCGTCAAGAGTTGCCCAGAAGTGCCAAGAAATTATATATCACGCGGAAACCATTTGTATATGCAGTTGGATGTCATTACACTGCAGTTGGTCGTAGACATTTCTTCAAAACATAGGAGCAAGAGCTAGTGTCGCAGTCGTCGCGGAGTCGCAACTCCTGGCTGGTGAAACTTCCGTGAGCTGTGAAGGCGGAGAGCGAGCTGCAGTGTGTTCTCGCTGTGCTCCAGAATTCTGGAAAACAACGATCAAGTATTATATGCTAGCAAGCTCCGTGCTACGTCACACTCGGTGGCGTGTATTTCCAGAACACCTCTCATTAGATACATTTCGTTTCCGGTGCATTCATAATTCATACAAAAAGCCGAAAAGACAAGGCGATGTGGAGCAGTGGTTAGCACACACGACCAGATATTTGGAGACCCGTCAGATAATGGAGGTGCTCGTGATAGAAGTTCTTATAAACATTATGTAGATGTAAACACATTAAGTGGCCTGTTAACTGTATTTGCAGCTCAGAAGTCAATATATCTCTGTTGGAACCATTTCTTCATTTATGCCTAATTTTACTAAGGGTATACATAACAGATGCATGCCGCCCACATCGTTTGTTTCAAACCGAAGCATGCATGCTCATAAAATTCCGCAGAGGTATTTAAGAAATTATTGATTGAAGAATTTAAGTCGCAGAGTAGCGGTGTTTTTGTAGTTTCGCTTTGGGATCAGCCGGTCTGCTGCTTGACCTCCCCCGTACTGATAAAATGATACTCGCCGGGAACCGTATTCGGAAAAGGCTGTCGAGCAATACTGCGGTCCCATTTCGGCACTTTGGTCGGCGTGTTTCGGTGGACTTCACGTTAGTTGCACAAAAAGAAGAAAGTCAGGACAAAAAGCTGCCGTTGGAAATTGACGATGTTATGTCTCACTGACACACGTCAGCAATAAAATAAACATAGCACAATGAAATAAAAAGCGGTTCCGAACACACTGATAGGAAATCTCGCTAGCGTGTTTTGTGCATGAGTGCATCGCCAGGCGTTGCCATTTCGCCGGCCCGGCAATTTGTTCATTTCTATTTGATGGAGCGAACATATTTTTAACAAAGAAAAATAGCTTCCCGGTGTGCGTCGTATTTCCTACACTTTCCAGATTTCAAAAATGCTCACTTTAGATCGCCAGAAGTGTGATGTAAATTGAAGAAAAAAAAGCGGTTTGACCGTTTTGGATTACGTGGAAATGGATAAGGTTCTTTGGACATTCACGTCCCTAGGTTGCTTATTTTCGACACCTGCGCTGTACCATTATTTGGATATGCATACAAAAATGTTTCCCCCGGAGTCTACCATATTTAACATCTCTGGAATGAGGATTGTTTCATATCAAGGGAACTTGAGAAGCAGTGTATTTATAAATAAAGGCAAGGAATGTTAAAAAACAATTGCAAAATAAAATTTGGATTTATAAAGGCGTCATTGCACTCAACGTATTTTACGTTTGATCACAGGGAACACGGAACCCACTTCTCCAAGAAACATTTTTGCGGAATTTACAAAAATTATAAATGTGAGGACTCAGCTTGAGAATACTCAAGACTATTTCGACAAGGCAGGGGTTTCCTGGTCTAAGACTCACAAAAATCACAAACGAACATCACAATTTGTATTTTTCTAAGAATTAAATCATTACGGTGAATTAAGTTTGTTAAAGTTGTAAAGGTGATCCGATTTTCCAATTCGCTGGCACTGGGT
>JAZHYW010040167.1:0-11051 GCA_037355805.1 Ixodes ricinus
GGCAGTGTTGGGTAAAGTACATCTAAAAAGTACTTGAAGTAAAGTACAAAGTAAGTGAGATGTTATGCACTTCAAGCAAAGTAGTAAGTACAACGGGCGCAATGTAATCCAACTTAAGTACTATGAATACGATGTACTTTCAGAGTAAAGTACAGGTACTTTCTAACACAATCTTTTATGATGCCCTTTCATTTTCTTGTACAGTGTTTTCTGTTGTGGTTTTTTTTAGTGGTATGCTTTGCCCCAGGGGTAGTCGGGGTGAACCAGTTCTGTTCGAAAATGGCGGTGAATATTAGATAAAGTCGAGCGGCTGCAGAGTAATTGTTTTACTCTCGCTGACAAACCATATTTAACACAATACAAGTTATAAGGCACTCATTTCTATCCGTCTTACAGTCGCCATCACTGAACTCAAAGAAATGACAGGATGACGTCTCGAAAGACGATAGCATGTTTTCGGATGACGACACGCCAATTACGCCATTCACGATACGCCGTTTGAACAATATGACGCGTCGCTCCTAATGGAGCGATGCATCGCCTGCACGCGTGTCTGGTGAGAGTAGAATATCCCCCAGCATGTCTTCAGAATTGACAAAGCATCATTTTGTGATACAAATTTAGCAAGACCAAATTTGGAGAATGTACTTTGAAGTCGGGAGTTGTAATTTCCTTGGAAAGTACCACAAAAAGTACTTTAAGTAAAGTACAAGTACATACTCGGAGAGTGTACTTCAAGTAAGGTACAATTTTTTAAAACTTACTTAAGGTAGTACTTGAAGTACAATGTACTTAAAGTACTTCCCAACATTGCGATTAATGCGTAACTGGCAACAGGGGTTCTATGAACAGCTAAGCTCTAGCTGAAATCTTCTCTTCTATGTCTATGTAGGATATCTTTCCTTGAAGAATCTTTGCTTTGCATGTCGCAGAAAGTGGTTCACACCAGGCAAGCCTTCTGGTCATCATCATATATGGCTCGTACAGCATGTACAGTGCTCACCAAATTTATATGAAACACACAAACTGACTTTTCTCATGGCAGAACAATCCTGGTGGCAGCCGAGCAAAGGTTTTGTGTCATGGCACTCAACGGGCCATCTGGAACTACGTGAAGAAGCCGTTGTTCAACTTCCTCCAGAATAGTGCTTCCATAAGGAAACACACAATTTGTGTTCCCTAAAAGTTTGAAGAGCACTGTATGTCGCAGTTTAAAAGCACACCTTGTTTACCTCAATGCTAGCGCTAGGACCCTTCCTGAAGCCACATACTGCAGCCCTACCTCCCGATGCTGCACATATTTCTTGAGATAGGATGTAGATCAAAATATTTTAATGATTTTTATCACCCAATACTTTGTTTACCTGTTTTTTGCAAGCCCAAAAATTGATCGTCAGTCACTTTCACTGTGGTTTTTCTGCTGAGGTATCTGCTGCGGGTTTCTTACTAGTCAAGGCAATAAGTATATTATAGTGTAAATAACAAACCGCTCGTAGCGCCATTTTGTGACATAAAATGATGTGTCCTCATAAACAGCAAACTTGAAAATGTGTTCAACTTCTAATTTTATTGTGTACGACGTTCAGCTTTGCATGGGAGAAAATAAAACTGTGTACGTACTGCGATTGTTTCGACACCCTCGTGCCGATTTCTACTGAGTCAAATCGTCTGTGTTCTCAAGTTGCTAATAAACGGATGAATCTGTGCGCAATGAATCATTCATTTGTAAGTTACTGATAGACATATAAACATACAGATATTTATTTCGGCTCGGAAGAGCCGCGGCGTCTAGAAAGGCAAGTAGCCCATACCGTGAAGATACCGTGAAGGCCCGCGGCGCCGTGTCCAACGATGATGAGAGATGAATTAAAAAGATGACGATGGTGGTTTTGAATGGAGCTTGTAGACGAGGGTGAGGGGTTGATGTTGCGGTTCAAGAGGGTGAGGGATTCATGTTGCGGTTGAAAAGGGTGAAAAGCGTTAGGCATAACAGCGGTCCTCGCGACGGTGGTCTTCACGGGGCTGCCATGGGCTGCTGACTTCCAGCAGGCCGGTCTTGAGCGCCAGCTAGCGAGTGCTTCCTGCTTGCTCGGCTTACAGGCGAGCCGGCTCCCTGGCGGACTCCCTGGCGACGCAGGGAGTCCATCCAGCACCTTCGTGATGGGGCTCCAGGGGTTGGTGCCGGTGGCGGCCGGGGGCGGTCTTCGTGAGAGGGGGTCCTGAAGTTTCCCAGCTTGCGGTCGAGCTGGGAAACTTCAGAGGCCCCCTCCCTTGTAACCGAGCAGTCTGAGCACCCTGTCGATCGAAGACATGGTGTGTGCCACTGGTCCGGCTGGCTCTCTGAGGATGGGAAAAAACCAGACATGTACGTGACACGTTTCTCGTAACGAGTTACTTCTACCTAGTTACTTTTTTTCGGTAACGAGTAACGTATTTAGTTACTTTTTTTAGAGAAGGAACGAGTAATGTGCTATGTTACTTTTAAGGCCAAGTAACGAGTAATAATATTTTGTTACTTTTGAGGAGTAACGTGTACAACATTTAAACAGTCTCGTTTTAGTTATAACCTGAGCCTGCGTCACTGCGACGAAAACAGATGGGTAACCCGAAAAACTACTAGCAGCGTTTATCGCTGAACACGTCGAGTCGAACTCTACAGCTGGGAATGTCCTTCACCCAAAGAACACAATAAGGTTCGTTGGTTGAACCTTCTAGAATCGTGTACAGACCGAATGTAAACTCGGAGGTTGCCAACTAGGGAAAGCACAGGACCCACTGTCAACTTGGAGCTTTTGGAGCAGAGAGAACAAGAAGAGGGAGGGGGATCCCAGACTCACAAGCTGTTCCTGAAGCACAACACTGCCGTTCCTTCGAGTGCGTTAGTAGAACGACTCTTCTGCGTAGCCGGAGATGAATTCTCAAGGAAGCGGGGACGCATAACTGGTGAAAACTTAGAGGCAGCTGTGATAAAAATCTAATGGGTTCATAAACTTGAAACCAGGATGCACGACACGAAGCTCTAAATTGTAGTTTTCTCTTTTTACTTTCTCTCCCCAACCTCCAAAGTGAAAATGTCTATTCAGTTCAGTTATGTCGGGGGGCAAAGCTGGCATCGCTGAGCTTTGCCCGCGTTGTTACGAGCCATGGCTTGGCTTAGCTCCGCTAGCTTCTTCGTCTTTTGGCCAACTAAGTGACTGGCGACATACGCCCAGCGATGCTGCCCGAGCGACGCAAAACCATCGCCCACCTCACTTCCCACGCGATTATCGAATTAGCGAAGTTGAGAAAAACGCGTGTGCGCTCGTGGCCGTTATATTGGGGCATTAATTGCTGCTCATTAGCTATCCGAGAGCATGCGAGAAACTAACTGAGCTTCCTGGGTGTTCAAATATATTATTTCAATCTAAAAAGTGAGGGCGGAAGCACTTATCTTTTCACTTTTCGCTCCCTTCTGAACACGCATCTTAATTAAAAAGATAAAGAAGTTTTTTTCTTCTTTTTTAATGTCGTGGTTTGTATATCAAATCAAATTAAGTTTATTTTCCAGTATCTTTGGCGGGATAAAGCCAGACTATGGGTAGGCGTGTAGGATTATATTAGGTATTTTCTAGACTGGGTGTTTTAAAGTATTAAATTATTTTTACCGTAAGCCCCCCCCCCCCAAACCAAAAGGAAAAGCCCAAATTTTTTATTGCTCGCCCGTTTCACCGCTTAATATGGCGGGAAAGTTTATGTCACGTGACGGGACGTAACGAGACCTATAACCAAGTCAGTCTCCTTGCTAAATTTTGTGGAGAAATGAACCAATATAAAGTCTTCTTCACACCCCGGAAAATATTGTTTAATATGTTCGAAGCAAATGTAAATGATCGCTCCGTAAATACTGCATTTCATGCATAGACCCTTTCAAAATGTTTGACAACAGTGGAAAGAAGCTAGATCTTCTTGGGTAAACTGGGCGGCGGACGCCATCTTGAAGAATGCTCTCGGATTATTTACGTCGCCCCAGTAGGAGTTTCATGGTATGGTGAGGAGGTCCTGGGTGGAATACAACTGCCGTTTCTTTGTCATGGGCTAAAAAATTCTTTATTTTAATGCTCCGAGTGAGGAAAGGAGACTGAGTGGTACCATTCATTTAGTAAAAGTGAGAGTAGATTAGTTCCTCGTGCGTTTTCTTTTTGTGTGTTTTAGTGATACGCTCGCAGCCACGTTGTTGAGAGATAAGTCTGTGTTCGGTGGCTACGTGAGTTGAAGGGCTTGCGGTGGCATCGCGAGCTTATGTAACACGCAGTGCAGAGCTGTCGGCTGTCCGATGACTCCGGGTCCACCGATTGCTAGTCGCTGTGCTCGCAAGTCTTCTGACTGACAAACTCGCTAGCAGGTTGCAGACAGCACGCGAAGCAGGTAGACTTCATGTCTAGAAGCAGTTCTCCGAAGCAGTCTCACCTTTCCGTTTGCTCGGATGGAACCAGTCTACACATCATCTGTGTAGACTGGTTATGTGAATGCCAAATTTGATTATATTCAATTCTCACTTGTTGTTTCTAAGTCCTGCCAGATTGTAACATTGGCACACACACAAATAAAGAAGCCACCTTAAAATTTGTGGTGCGAAATTAGTTTTATTTGATTGTTCAATAAAATTAATTCACGGCCGAATAATTTTTCCACGCCTTGTCGAACGTAGTTGCTAAAACGATCAATCCTTGGAAAACGATTGTTACACGTATTAAATACAAAAATATGATGATAATGTCACTTTGAATTGGACTTAGCAGTGTGAACGCTGTTGTAAAGCGCGAAACACATGTACGACGAAACCGTCCGATCCGACGTGCGAACTTCCGGAATGACCTTCGGGGGCGAGGATTTTCGTAGCACCGGAGAGCGTTGAAAGCCTCGCCTCCGACCGTCGTATTGCCTGATCGGACGTCGGATCGGACGGTTTCGTCGTACATGTGTTTCGTGCTTATATCAGTTGTTTAAATCTGCGAGACAAGCATGAAGAGGCCGTAGTTTTCATTTCGTCCGCATCTACGAGTAAAGCTTCCCCACCAATCAGCTGACGCCGCGTGCTGATTGAACCATTCAGACAACGTTAAAAACGCACAATCATGGTGTTCGTCCTGTTTCTGTACGTGTTCTATCATCGCCGAACCAATCATGTACAGAAAAGGCCTAGCGACTGGCGCTTTCGAGTTTCTACGCTCTATGATTGGTCCCATTAGCTCGTAGCGTCGGTTGCATCTTGACTTAAGTTGGAACAAAGCATAATAAATAAAAAAATATCTATTCGTTGTTTACAACAATACAAGGAACTACTTTTCTTGTTTCTTATTTCTCAAATATTTTTTTCGTTTTCCCCGGTGTCCCGACGCTATTTTTAGTACCTTTTCATTACACGTATTGCAATACATCAAAAGTTTGCTTATGTACAGTAGTAATCTCGGTGTTTCTGCGTGCTCGTTAAAAAGCACCGCAGCCTCTGCATGAACGATACGATTCGCAGATCAGAGATGATGTATTATGCTGCTGCCGAACGAAGTACGACAATCCTCTTCTCCTGCTCCGATGACTTTAACAAATAACCGCCCTTCTGCGGGCCTCCCCGATAATCCAATCCGCTTTCAGTGAAAGCTGTCCAAAATATACTACTGAACAGAGTCACTACTAGAAAACAGTTGCCACGGACTGCACCAAAAAAAAATAAAGACGAAACAAAAATACTTAAGGGTTTCTCGTTTTCCTCTCGAGACACATGCCTCAATTACTTTCGTCAATCCGCCATTTAATTACCATCCTCCTTTTTAGTTTCCTCCTTTTTCAATTTACACCAGTTTTTTTTCTTCTTTTTGCGAACTCGCTTTTTTTTTCTTTGAGCGAAGGCCAGTTTTTCAGCTCTTAATTGGCTTTACGAAGCTTCTTGGGGCTATTTCCAGAAGATCGCACCGTCCTGGGAGTGACCGAAATCGTTGATTCGCTGCTACAAGAACGGAAGCGAAACAGACAACAAAAGAAAAATGCAGCTACCGCGCAATGCGAACTGACTGGCGTTCGCGTGCATGGTGCATACAAGCTGCGCAGGCTTCACCTGCGCAGCTTGTCTGCGCCAAAATCCCATGGAAGCTTTTGAATGCGAGCAGTAGGCAGCGCCGTTCTCACGTGCTACCCGGAGTAAAATAGCAACCCCGAGTAGAATTCACGAACATCAGGGTTGTTCCTCAGTTCAATAGCCTTTTCCTGGTGGAGTTCTAGTGCGGAGGTTTCTTCTAAAGCTAATTGTTCGTCTTTTGTGTGCGAACACGTGATCAGTAATCAGGAAACCTGTACTGGCTTTTTACGTGATTTTTGTTTACTTTTTCCTTGTAGAATAAGAGCTACTGGCTGCTAATTTTTATTTAGTTAAATTGTTAATAGTTGTTCCTCTGAGAGTCCTCCCTCCAAAAAAGCATGCTACTTTAAAACAAAATTATATAATCTCACAAAAAGACGATACTGGGAAACAGTCCCTTTTATCCATACCAATTTAGCAATGAAAGCCCATAGTGTTAGTATAATATATGTTTAAACAATAAGTCAACAAATTTCATCGAGCGCGTCAGATTGTAAAAATCTTATTTAAGAGAAGCGTTTGAACAAATACCGTATGCAAGTAATTGACTAACCTAACTAATTACTTTTGCTGGGAGTAATTTTAGGCTTAATTCAACCGCCCTTCTTGGTAACATCACTTCTCAAAAGTCGACGTCTCTAAAAAAAACAAAAAAACTCGAGTTACAGGAAAGAAGGTGTTGGAACCAGGTATATGGCACCTAACATATTTTATGCACAGTAGTTACAAGAGAAAAGGAAACTGTAGTGGACATCGCTTGATGTAGACGCTGAGCCGCTCGGTCGCCGAAACCTGATGGCTCGTGGTGTCTTTCGTTCTGTCTGCTCGCGCCGACAGGCTTCTTTCTTATCGTTCCGGTAGCACCACTATACTCCGTTTCACCATATGTTGTACCGCAGCGAAGGATAGAAGCGCGAGCTCATAGCGTGACAGCTGCCCACTGCTAATGCACGAGCAGCGTGCGCCGAGATGCTGCCCTGCAGGCTTCGCTCTACTATTGCGGTAAAAGAGGTGAGAACCGAGTACAGTCGGCTACCACAGTGCAGATGCCCTCTTGGACAAGTGGCGTAGCCACTGTGTAAATGTAGAGTGGATTGAGGCTGTTCGGCGACACAGGTAGTATGCTGGGGCGGTGGTGAGAGCAGGTTTAGTCGGTCCAAGGAACTGCATCTCGACGTCTGTATGAGTACCGTATAAAACTGTGTTCACCTACGACCTGTATGAGCCATCGTGTGAGGTCTGGAGGCTTTGCCCCATCCGGGCGTATGAATACATGCGAAGATTGTGCGAGGGCAGGAACCAAGACTTGTCGTGCGCTAGGTTGCCTTGTCTGTAATGAAGCGCAAAGAGTTCATGGCTTCCCGGAGTCGTTGGACGTAGGAGGTGGGATTCGATTACACCTTGTGCCGTTGATGATGCTTCACCACAACATATCAGTGGGGAGACGAAGGAGAGAACTCTCGTCTCCCTGCTTATATATATAAATTATATATATATATATTATATGTATACATAAATTTATATATCAAAAGCGTTTGATAAAGTAAACCATGAGTTGTTATTAAATAAATTATTTTTATATGGTTGTTGTGCAGAGTTGTGCAAATGGTTTCAAAGTTACCTATCATGTCGTCCCAACCGTGTTCGAATAGAATAATAGTCGCTCAAGAACTTTTTTCTTTAATTCCGGCGTTCCCCAAGGGTCTATTCTTGGCCCCCTTTTGTTTCTTATCTTCGTAAATGATTTAGCGTCATATGTTGAAAATGCCGATTCGTTGTTGTTTGCAGATGACATTAAGCTTTTTATGAATGTTCATACTCTTGTCGACTGCGAAACTTTACAGAATGATGTGTCGCGCATAGTTCAGTGGTGTAAAGCGAATAGCTTGTCACTGAACCCTCTCAAAACAAATGTCTTGTCCCTGTGCAGACGTCGTAATGTATCACATAACGATTATGTATTAAAAGGAACTTCAATCAAACGCATCTCTGTTGTAAGAGACCTTGGCGTGAGCATAGATAATGAACTGACGTTTACTTCGCATGTGTCCTCTATTGTTGGCAGTGCGACAAAGATGTTGGGACTGATATCTCGCATCACGAAGCAATTTAAAAACCCTGCCTGTATTATTCGTTTATTTTGCTCTCTAATTAAGGTCAAGGCTTGAATTCGGTTCTGTAACTTGGTATTCTTTGTCGGAAACGCACTCGTAGCAACTGTGACTTTTTTTGTGATCTTAGTCAGTCTTTTTGGGCCAAATAAACGCTACGTGCCTTCTGCGCGGGCACACTTAAGGATCTCGTATGGTTCATGAACGAGGCTTTTGGTTCTTCATTCTGTTTTATTTCTTCTGCTGCCATTCTATTTCGTCGTCGAATACCAGATGTCGTCCATCAAGTCGGCATTTGTTTTTCTTACTTCTCTTAGTCGTATTTTGTTTTTCTTCTCGAACTTGCTACGTTTTTGCTATTTTATTATTTCGAGTTCGCTCTCGTAGAGGAACCGCGGCGTCGAGAGGCGAAGCTGTTCCGAAAACGACTGCAGCTTCGATTTCTGGGCTCTGGAACGCAGCCCCGTAAACCACGCCGCTAAAAATAAGAATGCGATGCGGAACGGATTTTTCAGATAAGATCAACGGTGCGCTCTCCAAAATACTTATTCTTCCCCGCTCTGGGCCCCACCATGTGCGCCTGTCTCGCCTCTCGCTTATTTTATTTTTCGTGCTCGTTTATTTTGGCTCGTTTCTTTTTTCTTTTTTAACTCTCGCTTTCTCGCGGCACTTTTCAAACTTGGTCCCACTTTCAGATGTCACTCACGCAGACGTCGAGATAAGCGGTGAGTGGTGACGGCTGCAAATCGTATAGGCTTGCTTTTGAAAGTGCCTTCGCCATAGGCTTGCGGCTTTGCATTGAGCAGCTCTTCAACTTTCGTCTTTCGATTCGGTACGCCTGCCGCCCTAGATATGTGGAGTGCTTGGATTCGAGATGTTTGCGCGTTGGCATGCCAGTGTGCCTGAGAAACATTATAAAAATTTCGCGTTTATATTTTACGATAGCTGCGTTGAAAAAGAAAAAAAGAAAAGAAAGGCGGGTTAATGTACAACGTCTTGGGGGGAAATGGTTAGTGTACCTATTACAAGTGTAACCCTCCCTTCCTTTGCAAAATGAAAAAATTCTCATTCTCGGCAAAGAAATTGTGGAATCTGAAAAAGAAATTAGTTTACGCTTATTAAATAGGCATTTCTCGTTATGAGTGTGACAGGATAAGTTGGGACCGGACATTTCATCGAACGCCGTTTCGTCGAACGCCGTTTCATCGAAGCCGTTTCATCGAATGCCGTTTCATCGAACGCCGTTTCATCGAACACCGTTTCATCGAAGCCGTTTCATCGAACGCCGTTTTATCGAACGCCGTCTTATCGAACGCCAGGGTGGCATTCCCGCTTCCTGAAGCTGGTCGGAGGTGCCCATCCCGGGTTCTGGAAGTTTTTCACTTGCCTCGCCGCAGAACATCAACTGACGGAAGACAAGCTGGAGGCGATGCTGAGTTCCCAAGAGCCTCCTCGCCAGAAGAAGGCCATAGTGGCAAGAAATGAGAAGGTCCGCCTTTTTTTATGAGAACAGACGGAGCATGGCTGTGGGGGACTTTTTGAGAGCAATTGCTCATCATTTGAAACGGTGAATGGCTGTCGCACGAACACATGAGCCCCCGAAAGTTTTCAAATAAAATTTGAAGTGACGTACTTACTTTTGACTTCATTGAGTCTTAGAACTAAAAAAAAAACAATGTTTCGTTGTAGTTTCATAAATAGCACCTCAGCTTTAGCTACTGCAAGCTTCGGGCAGTAAAAAAGTATCAATAGAAAGACATGAGAGGCTAGGAGGCTCACATGGCTAAAGTTGTTGCGCCTGCGCAAAACCTAAGCCGCCTTCTGGCCTCCATGAGTTGGAGTGCGCACTTACCGGGAGTGCGACTTTTTATTTATTTGTTACAATACCCTCAAGGCCCATCGGGTAATACAGAGGGGGTGAACAGATAAGCATAATATGCGAAACAAACATAAAAATCGGTACAAATATCCTCATGGGTTACTTGCATCAAAATAAATTGTAACAGCTACAAGTTTGGACATTAAAAAACCTGACGATGAAATGGGTGAATGACACGAAAATGCACTCGATCCGGGAATAAAAGAGCATCTTTCACACTTCTTATATAAAAGACATTCGATGAAACGGCCGTCAGCGATTCGATGAAACGGCGTTCGATGAAACGGCGTTCGATGAAACGTCCATTTTTTCGATGAAACGGCGTTCGACGAAACGGCGTTCGATGAAATGTCCGGGAACCAGGATAAGTACTCACTTGGTAAATATGATACTGGTCTTAATCATTGTCAGCCTCAGAAACGAAGAGAATTATCAAACCCCGCCAGGTCATTCGTCATGAAAGAACCCATGCAAAGCATAAAAACAATTCTGCACGTCAAAAACTTCACCACGTATTGCGGCGTTTCAATATTGCCTTTACGTCGGAACCACGTTCCAACCTAAAAGAAGTTGTTTGGCTTTCTAAGTGGTCGGTAAGGAGTTACAGGTCTTGGGACCGCCCAAAGGAATAAGATAAAACAAAAAACGAACGTGGTGACCAAGACCGGCAACACGGATCATTACTGTTTTCCCTCTCCTATGGGCTTTCCTGCCTGGCTCGAACCTAAGCATCCGTAACATCTCTCTATTTTACGACTCTGTTTTCTCCCCTAACACGGCCTGCCACGTGTTGACAACCTGAAAAAAAAAAAAGGAGATGGCAGGCAGTTTTCGCACTCGCTATCTTTTCTCCCGATCGACTAATTAAGACTGGTAATCGCTGATGAAAGTCGATGCCGTGCACACACACATCTCTTAGAGGGACCCGGGAAAAAGAAAGAAAGAACCA
>JAZHYW010040171.1:0-12018 GCA_037355805.1 Ixodes ricinus
ACGCAGCCCTTGGGAAGATCATGGCGGCACAGCGTAGCACTGAGCTAGATTTCAGACGCCATGTTCTTCCCAGAAGGGGCGCGCGGCACGTGTCTCGAGCACTTCCACAACAATGAATGGCGCCACTTTTCCCGGGATAGAGAGGCTTTACCCGCGCGTAGCCTACGGTAGCCAGAGGTGGCATTCAGGTAAAACTTGCTATTATTAGGGACTTTAGCAAACGGTTACCGTGCGGCCTACTGCGGATGCGCGGCTCGTACCGGCGTCATGTGCCTGAAACGCTGTACCGTGATCACCTTACCGCGATACCGCGGCCCTGTGTTCAACATGGCAGCGTCCCCCGCTCCGCGCTCTAAAAACGCCCGTGCGTCTACTTTCCCGCACAACACTCGGAGAGTCAATCACCGCAACTTACGGAGGCAGCTCAGCGAATGATGATGCCGAAACATATGTTTAGACCAAAAAATGCAGTCTGAGTTGTCACATTAAGCAATGCAAAACGCCACGCTTGCATTGCCTAATGTCACAACTCAGACTGCCTTTTTTGGTCTAAACATGTGTTTCGGCATCGTCATTCGCTGAGCTGCTTCCGTAAGTTTGCGGTGATTGGCTCTCCGAGTGTTGAGCGGGAAAGTAGACGCACGGCTTTTTAAGAGTGGGCCACTGCAAGCGTCGACGAATTTATTTCGCCAACTCGCTCTAATAATAATAATAAAAAAAAAGTTTGACAGGAATTTATTTTCCTCACTCTCTAGAGAAGTATACCGTGCCAATTCAAATCGCTCTAAGGAAAGCCCTCTACTAGCTCATGAATTAATGCAATCTCAATATATATATAAATATATTTTAATTTCCCAATTAAGGTCCTTTTTAAAGTGTCTCGCCTTGTAACCGGGGGGGACGTTTGCGCCCGCTTTTTAAGACGCTCACCTATAATTGGTTTCCGTCTCTATTGGCACTAATCTTGTTATCCGGTAGCGACTCCATTAAGTCTTCCGCGTCAAAAACACAAGATAAAAAAAAACTGGATAATAATAAAAAAAAAAAATCACGCCCCGGATCTTTATCCTTTAACTGGCTGCAATCGATTTGCACGCTTTTAAGGATTGCGAATCTCGGCAACAAGCTTCAATGGCGGCTTCCCATTCAACTCGATTTTTTTTTCTCCACGAATATCCGAATTGGGGAGAGCGTCTGCTCGTGTCCTCTTTGTACAGTTCGGTCGCGTGCACCCGGATGAGGAATAAAAGCCCGAGGCACCCACCTCCACTATGCAAATCTGAGTTTCTTTGATTTTTGGTTTGTATTAGTGCTATAAGGTCGCATTGGTTTTGACCAACATAAAGTAAGCACACGAAATTGAGGAGGACCTGGTCGAAATTATGTGAAACTATAAGTGTTTGACTGTCGCCTCCGTTGGCGAGAAACGGGCGAAGCAAACGAGAACTCTATAAAATTAAACATAAGCCCAAAACTCAAAACACGTCACTCGACCCCTTATCTACATATAATAATAATAATAATAATAATAATAATAATAATAATAATAATAATAATAATAATAATAATAATAATAATAATAATAATAATAATAATAATAATAATAAAATATGCGAGCGAAAGACGAGAGACGAATCATAGACAAGCGCGTGATTGTAGATCGGGTGCACATTATGTCCTCGTCTTTTGAGCGACGTGTTACCAATGAATTGTACCGCCTCGCCCAACTCTCCTCCTCTCTGCGAGTATTAGTGGCCTATGGAATGGGCCCATAAAATAGATTAGGAAAAACACACAGTCACCTTCTAATAATGCAAAATATTCGCTCTGCACGCCTTGGCACACGCCTTGTGCGAGTTTTGTATAATAATAACGAAGATACCAATCTGACAGATAATTATGATGAAGGCAAAGCGAATTACAACTGCAAATATAGGTAAGATTTCAAGAAACATATTTTTTTCTTCTTTTTTGGGGAGAAGGAAATAATGTGTGAGAAGAAAACACGCAACATTGTTATCGATGTGCTCGGGAACCACGCTCCTCATCTTTTAGAGAGCCAGCGAAGCTAAACAAGTAATATTACAGAGTAGCGAAAACAAGCTATGCGGGACAAAGATAAGCGTACAGGGGGAAAAAAAAAGAAGAAAGTTATTTCCAAATTTGCAGAGCTCGTCCACGGTTTCCATCGATATATTCTTCTCGCAATCAACGTAAGAACGTACGACACTAAATGCTTTCGGACATGCAAAAAAACCCAAGTATTCTCGTCTAGCTGGTTCTGCAAAAAAGAAAAAGAAAAACTTCCCCTTCCCTTTCGCCAAAAAGAAAAAAAAGAAAAAGTAAACAAGAGCCTACATTTTAAGAAGCGAAGAAAGAATAATTCAATAAGTGTTAGGGCGCAAACGAATTTGTGTACATTGAGCATGATTCAGAAACCCCGAGATTGCAGGTAACGACACACACACTCAAAAGTCTCAATTTTTAAGACGTTTGAGTGCGTGTGTCGTTACTTGCAGTCTCGGGGTTTTTAAATCATGAAACAATAACTATAGAATTAAGAAAACTATAGGATGAGAAGAAACGCGATATGGTTCGGCGGTTGCTTTCGTTGCCGCATAAAACAAGAAAACGACGCCGTCCACCGTTTGAGCACACGGTGTACTCTGAGCTGAAGAGAGGTCAGCTGCTCAAAAGTGTACGACACCAAAGCAGGCTTTTAGAGCGACTACTTTAGCAAAACAAGGAGCGTAAGGCGGGGACTTCACGCAGAGCGCACCCAAGAGACAAATAATAAAAGAAAAAAAAAAACTCGGAAACTAACTACTTCTGAAAAAGCTTTTTGTTTTGTTTTTGTTGGTTAAAACCTCAACAACCTGAGCCGTCATCAACACGCCACCACCGGGCGCTACATTCAGCGCTGGTAATATCGAATCATTTCTGAGGCAAATAAAAAAAGGACGAGAACAGAACATATCACTATGGTCTTTTCAAAACGTTCATCCGCCACCGGCGCGTTCGCTTTCTGTGCACTTTTTCTTCAGATGCAGTGCATTTATTATATCGAAGCATAACAAAGAAAACAACTGTAAACGACGACGCCTGCTGATGCGCGAACGGTGCAGCGGTAGCACGCCCGAACAGAGACGTGTCCTTCGGCGACAGCCCAAAACAAGCGCTACGTGCAACAGCTACCCCAAGATCGGAACTGGTCCAAAATAAATTAAAATAAATACAAGCCATCAAGAAACACGGAAGCGCGGCATCGGCGTGTCGTTTGCAGGATGACCGTTGCAAAGGTTTCACGGACGCCCGAACGCATTTGCTCATGGGTGCGCGCGCGTGGCCGTCCTGCTTGTTCTGTGAACTGGATTATCGGCCGCCACCAGGACCAGGAGTCTCCCCTCTCTCTCTCTCTCTCTCTCTCTCTTTCGCTTGCCCTTGCTCTCTCGTTCATTTTCACTCTTTGCCATCTGCGCGCCTTCCTTCGTTCCGCTTCTTCTTTTTTTTCTTTTTCTTTTTCGCTGCACGTTTTGCTTACTTTGCGGCGACACTTTACTGCGTCGCTCCATTCCGACACTCTTCGTTTTTGGATAGTTTGCTTCTGTCTCTCGTGTTTTCAGATTTAGCACTAACTTTAGTTTCCCAAACACATCGCAAAACGTGCCGAAAAAAAAAGGAAAAAAAGAAGAAGATGGGGGCGACATTCTGAAGTTCTGACAGCTCGAAACCGCCACACAGTTGGGTATGCAGAGGACAGTCAAGCGTGAAACACGCGAAACCGCCGCTTGAAGATCGCGATGCAATCACTCGATTGGAGCCGAGTGTTTCACCCTTTCCTTTACGTAGAGGCGTGCGGAAACAGAAGTGTATACAGGGTGTTCTTTTTTTAATTTTTGTTTTACACGTAGCAGATTTTTTGAGCAAAGGTGGATCACCCTTCCATGGATGCTGTTTTTTCACTGTGTATTTAACGGGCTCGGCGGACGTTGGACGGGATAGCATTCATCACGATCCGTCGGGTAATTAACTAAAATTGCCTAATGAACTTTTTAAGAACTGATTTTATGAGTCATGTTCAAGGGCAGTGGTCTTTGGGGCTAATTTATACAATTTGCGAAAAGGCAGTGCTCTCTGATGTATTTAGCGATACGTTTTTGAATGTTTGTCGGCAATTCATAAAGTGCGCGGTCAGGAAGCGCTTTTATTGGGGACTTTTAGCAAGCCGTTACGTTGTTCGGCGTACCGCACTAGCGGAGTCTTTGAAGCATGCTTTTAAGCGCGCGGCCAGCGGCCACGGTATCACCCGGGTGCGGGCTTTAGAACACGCTTCAATGGTTCCGGTATAGTCCGTTGCAACTCAAGAAGGTAGGGCGAGGGAAAGGAAGGCAGGGGAGGAGGAAGCAGAGGAAACGCTGGAGAAGAGAGGGGGAAACCTCTTCAACTCTTTAACGTTCCGTCTTCTTCCTCCTCCCCGGCCCGTCTTACCCTCGCCCTACCTTCGGTGAGTTGCAACGGACTAATAAATAATCAAGCGCGCTTCCATGCCCGCCCTTTTTGAACTGCCGACAAACATGCGAAAACTTATGGATGAATATCTCAAAGACCATTACCCTTTCGCAAATTGAATAAATTGGTCTAGAAATTATTAGTGATTGGCTTCAAAAACTGGAACTGGAACATGACTCATAAAACCAATACTTAAAGAAAGGTAATTTGGCAATTTTAGTTAATTAGCCGATAGATCGTCATGAATATTGCTCCGTCTAACGCCCACCGAGCCCACTAAATACATTGCGAAGACAGCACCCACTTAACGATCCCCTCCCGTAAAAAAAGAAAAAGAAGAAAAAGTTTCAATCAAAGAAAATAACATCTTGCATAATGAAACCCAGTTTTAATCACCGATGCAGTTTTCATCTCTTGCAATTATGTTGCTCAGACTTGCTTTAGTTGCGTAGTTTCAAGACAGTAAAATTATTTTTCAATGCCTCCAAGCACTGGCGTTGCGTGTGATGGCGGTACGAAGATGTAGGTCATCACACTCGGCGGCGGTGCTTGGGGGCATTGAAAAATAATTTTACTGTCTTGAAACACGCAACTAGAGCAACATAATTGTAAGAGATCTGGGGAAATAAGCATGAGTGATAAGTTTATTGCATGCGCAGTGCCAAAGACGCTCATATTGGCCGAGGACCGCTTTCAGTACGATGATGCTCCATAGCGATCTTGGTGCGACCCTTTCGAAGCTTCGAAACTTTGAAAAGATCCGAAATGGCGATCACCATGGCAACCGACAGCGATGATCCAATCACCTTGAGAGGTTTTGTCGTCTGTATGCTGGTAATCGTTTGTGTCCGGCTAGCAGGTGGGAAGGCAATGGCGCTACATTCCCAGATTCAGTGACTTTATAGTCCGCTGCAACTCAAGAAGGTAGGGCGAGGGTAAGACGGGCCGGGGAGGAGGAAGCAGACGGAACGTTAAAGAGTTGAAGAGGTTTCCCCTCTCTTCTCCAGCGTTCCGACTGCTTCCTCCTCCCCGGCCCGTCTGACCCACGCCCTACCTGATTGAGTCTGCGCGCTTCTCGGAGCTGGGAGCTGGGAGCAGTCTGTTTCGTCTCGCCGCTGTTGTAGTTTGAGAACGAAGTTTTGTTTACGATACGAGCTCGGGCCGCATCTCCGACGCCCAGCTACGATGCCTGGCAAAAGATTCATAGGCTCACGATGTTGTGCTGCTCTCTGTTCGAACTACCTGTTGATCAGCCCGGGAGTTGTCTTTCACAAGCTTCCACACGTCAGTGCGCATCTGAACGCATGGACGGACATCTCATGCCGGTGTAACTCCGGGAAGCCGTTGTCGCCAAATCGTAGGACAATAATCTGTTCTGATTGTTTATGCTCATGACTCTAATTTGCTGTTACCAGCTGAATAGAAAAACAGGCTTGAAAATATTAGTTGCGCTGTGAAACCAAATGAATGTGCACTACAGTATACTTATCACTGCATTCATAATTTTCGCTGACTATTTTTTTATTGACAATCAATCAATCAATCAATCAATCAATCAATTAATCAATCAATCAATCAGTTTATTGTTTCTTTCAAGGGGTACAAACTCCTTGAAATGGTACCTTGGTGCAAAAGGCGATCGTGTCGCCTGACTGGAGCACGCAAGGTCCAACGAGGGGGGGGGGCAAGTCCAACAGCAACAGCACTAAAGGCTGAACTCCATGGGACGAATATGCTTGCGAATAACCGACGAATTTTGCCCGGCGGCTTTTGCTCTGCGCGTGGAATCAACACAGTGGCTGCTACGTCACGCGCAAAGCGAGCGTGCCGTCGGGCGGCGTTCGCCAGTTATTCGTCACATAATTCGTCCCATGGAGTTCAGCCTTAAGGGTGAAACTTCGGCAAGAAAAAAATACTTATACAAGATATAGTGGATACACACACACACATACACACAAGAGATAATGGATGCACACACAAAATTGTAAAGAAGGAATACTAGCACACATTGATGTTGTTTATGTTAACATTGTCGTAAGAACAAAGATTAAAAAGTAATATAAGACATCAAGCAAAAAAAATAAATAAATAAAAAAAACACTTTCGATAAAAAATTATAAAAGTGAAGAAGCTAGATTACATATCCATGATATCCAGGCACTGTCGTGATTGAGGGTTCCGACGAAGGCTCCCAGCCCGGCGACGCTACCTTGTGCCGGGTAGGAGACAGGACAGAGGAGCCGGGAGGCGACGAGCTCAGCGAAACAGAACACTCTATATTACATTAACTACAACATCGTTTCAGTGTTCGTACAACAACAACTTCACGGGTGTCCTTCCTTTATATATCCGCCTCGCCATCTCGCCGTCCACTGGCTTGTCCAATCGCAGGGGCCTACGTGGTCCTCGGCAGCGAATGCGGAAAGAAGTTGGTGTGCCAGCGGCCAGCCAATGCCGAAGAAGTTCGTGGCGGGTCTCTCGGCGTGGTGGCTCGCTCGCTGAAAAGTCATCCACACGCACACGTAGACACGGACACCCAGCTTGTACAAAGGTTGCCTCGAGAGCCCAGTTCTCCAAAGCTCCTGCACGAGCCGCCGGTCGGTGCGAGATCGTGCTTTTGGCTGACGTGAGCCAGGGGCACGCGCCGCTCTCGTAATCGTGGTACGGGTGTGTCGTAGCCTTTCACAACAGCACATATGAAATAGCAATCTGGCATTGTCCACATGATAAAATCTAAAAATAAACGTGATTACAAGGTATACAAGATTTGTAATAAAAGCGGATGCACAAAAAATGCTGGTTAAAAATATATAAAAAATTTAAAAAAAATGTATTGCAACATATCTGAACGTGTAGTCTGCCGTGACAGCTTCATAAAGCTATACGCAATTCAGGCTACTAAAGCAGGAGGCACATGTACGGTCAAACGACCACCGCGTCGGTCGCACTACGCGCCGGGTGTTTCCCAGTAGTATATTTGTTTCGCGCCTGTAGAAACAAGGCACGAAAACTCAGTAATTTTCGAGAAAATAAATGTGAACTTCGAGGTTTATGTGCCAGACCTACGAAGGGCATGTGGCACGCCCCAGCGGAGGCCTGATGATTAATTTGGACCACCTGGGGATCTTGTGACGTGTAACCGAGATCTCGGGTATACACGGCGCCTTCGGCGGCAATAAGCCCGCATCAAATTGAGGGCACCTCCGTCGAGATTCCAACCCTCCAACTGGTGATGCGCAGGTTGAGCTATACTCCGGGACATTTTGTGGCATTTCGAAAAAAACAACAGGATGTGGTACGAGCCTTGATCGAGCTATAACCTGAAGCATCAGGCGCACTACCGACTTCATTGCCAAAAACGTTCTCCCCGTGTTACGAGCTTACGATGTATCAATAATGACTTTCTTCGCGCGGTGTCCACATAATATGAATGGTACCCTTCCTGCCGATAAGCTTTGCTATCGCCAAACTTTCGGTGACACATTATTGTGGCGTGTAAGAGGAACGATAGTTTGGCACGTCACCTCACACAGCAGAGCTTCGTGGGCTGTGCGATGGTTGTTGTAACTAAGCTCTATTGCATCAACGTTATCGTGAGGACAAGCGAATGCACTACGCTGTTGACTCTGCTGCAGTTCATTTGTTTCTTCGGAAATTGGCTGTGGCACGCTCGTGCATATACATGTGTTGCTTAGTATTCCTCAGCTTCTACAAATGCTTCCGAAATATGCGTTTGAGAAAACTTACTTTTTTGGAAAGAAGCGCAAGCTGGGGCCGCAGTGGTGCAGACGTCGTTGGATGTCGTAGCAAACTACATTGGCGAAAAGTGCGGAGCAGACGACACTTGCGCTTTGCTCTACGTTCGCCCGCCGTCGCGTAGAGCATCAGGTGACCTTTCAGACCACGTGGTTCGACGTGACGTGGACATGACTCTGACGACACGAGACCAATGTTGCCTGTCGCAACCAAAGTTTCGGTTTCGGTATCTGCTGATGTTTAAACTAAGATTACACAAATAATATTCCACATTTCGCGAATCCGAAGACGTAGGGCTGTTTAGTTGTGGTTTGGGAAATGGAATCACATGTAAGCCTAAATTCTTGGAATTGAGGGGAGTTGCCCTTTAAGGAGTGTAAAGCTTTGTAATCTAGTATAAACTTGACTCAACAAGTGCATAGTGCATTTACTCATTTTTCAGCGGGACGCGTAGTATTGTGCGAAATGTTTATTATTATTATTTTTTTTAAACCCAACTCGTTGCTGAAGTTTTCCAAACGAACCCATATTCCGCCGCAAGCACATCGTGGTCTGATTTGGTTCTGTTAGCACCTGTACTGGACGTAGTCCTGCGCGCGTGCTTCTACAGGAGCACGCAGGGTTCAGTAGAGCTCCCGCGCCGCTTCGCAATTCAAGGTAGGAATCCAATTAAGAGAAATAGTCGTATTCAAGTAAGTTGAAGAGCCCAGGTTAGCAGTCATATATACTACACAGACGGAATTACCCATCGTTAGCTAATTATTTTCAGTTGATTGCAGCAACCATGCTCAGCAACCTCACCTTAAAACGCATCGCGGCAAAGGCTCAAGCCCGAACTCATAGCCTTCTCAGCTGGGGCTGCTGCTCGAGAGTTTGTGCCACCCACGTGCTATGCGAAGACGAAAGAAGGGAATATTTTAAGGACCAGTCAACGCTGTTCACGGCAATTCACGCGGATACCGCGTCTTTTCGCACGTTTCAAACGGTCTCCGGGCTGTCAGATTCGGATGCGCATTGCCGATGACATGGCGTGGCTCCGTCATATCGAGCGTGCCGCGATATCCTCGCTAACAAGGCCGGCGTTCTTGCATGAGAGCGGGAGGCACGCCCTTGTCGCCATTTGGGTATATACTAACGCGATTACACGGATAAAGGTACGATCAAAGCATAACGCCATTACCTTCCAGAGAACGATGGCATAATCCACGGCGCGTTTTCTCCACGTTTCGATAATAGCTATATCGAATTACGCGTCCCGAAGAAGAAGGGGGGGGGGGGCAAAAAAAGTGAGGGGAGAGGGAGTAAAACGAGGGACGTGGAAAAGCGAAGTGACCGTAGCGCATAATTTAATTATAAAGCGAAAATCCGCTTCTTCCGACATCTTGGCCGTGACACGTGAGGGGAGAGGGGGCGGGGGAAGCGAACCGCTCGGCTTCACCCTGGAGACCCCGTCCTGGGGACAGCGGACTTCTGGTGGTCGTGGCGTCAAGCGCGCTCGTGGGGCTCGCCCGCTCTCTCTCTCCTCCTCGGCTCGCAGAGCGTACGGCGTCGCGACGCCTCCGGGGATTGTGCCGTCGCGTCGTTGCAAATTAAACTCGGCAGCTCTGTAATTGCGCCTCGGGGACCGTACTCTCCCGGACAAATATCACTCCCCCTCCTGGTTTGGAAAGTCTGATCGCGTTCACTCGCCGAGCTGGCTGTCCCGGGCATTCGTCGCTTTCTTTCCCAACTTCGTGGCGTTTGGTGTACGCGTTTTTTTTTTTCTCTCTTCTTCTTACCTTTTTTTTTTTCATCTCCTTAGTTGTTTTGTTTTGGGCAGCGGGAACAGGAAACACAAAAGGGGCGTTTCTGAAACCGACCGGAGAGTATACATTAAGTAAGTTCGTGTTTCCGCGTCCTTAGGATTCGTGCCATATCTTTTGCTTCTTTCTGTTTTCGCGTGCGGGTTTGTTTAGTAGCGACGCGCATTCCAATCTGAGTATACAGACGCTGACAAACTGGTTGGAGAAGCAACTGACCGAAATTCTGTAAATCAAAGTTTCTGTAAATTTCGAGAGCCCGCTTTTCCTTGTGAAGGTGCTCATGGACGATCTCGTTTCATCTAGCCGAACGGTATATTAATTTCTGCAGCACAGCACCATCCATCAATAGAGCCATTGCTAAATGTTGTCCATATAAAATAGGTGTGGTAGACAGCCCAATGTGTGCAACACGCAACGAAGAAGGAACACCTCACCATCTGCCTCTTAATTACGGTGATGACAAAGTGAAGCGAGTTGAAGTTTTCAACAAGGTCATAACGTTTGGCATCACGGCACCGAAAACGTACATCATAATAACATTATGATATAATTGACGCTCTGCTCAGTGAGCAGCCAAGCAAGTGCATGTCCCTATCTCTCTATCTCTGTGTGACTGCGTGTGCGTGCGATGCTCACAATTTTTCATTTTTTTACTCTGCCATTGCCTGCCAATGATTGCCCACATTTCCGTTCTCCTTTCCCTACCCTCTACTCTCTGTCGTACTTTGTTTCCTTTCTGCACGCATTGCAAGGCCATCTCTCTCACCTTTAAAACGCCCCACCCTCCCCCTTGTAAAAAAAAATGCTACAAAGGCGGAGATAAGATGTAGGTTGTGATTCACGCTGTTTTTTCCCCTGGGAGAGGGTACGACTAAGGTACGACTGGGCATGTCGAAGTTAATATTTTTTTTTACCTCATGTCAAACATAAACCGCCGAGATTTTCTTCATTTCTCAGTCAGTGTAAGCTATAGCCTCGCAAATGTAGTCAGTTATTTTGAGCACTAAGTTATGACTTTGTCTTTATTCACGAGAAGCTTTGTCATGAACTATAATAATGCCATTTTCCGAACTTGACACCGGGTAGGAGTTATTTATGTCAAATATTGGAAGAAAAAAAAATATGAGCAGACGATGCACTTCGAGTTTTGTTGCAATGATGGCACTGACATCCTCGAACAATCATGTACAAACATTGCGACAGAGGAACAACAACAACAACAAAAAAGAAGACAGTTGACATGGCATGTAGATAGAGGGCCAGAGAGTAATTGCCGGAGAGCATTAAAGTGCCTCTCAAAAATGTACTTGTTGCCAAGATTCTGCTTCGGAGCATCAAACGTTTTAACAGCGTCGCCGAACGTGGTGTACCGTCAACTCGCCGGGCGCCTCGCGTGCCTTCCGCAGTCCGAGTGTAGGCGGGCAGGAGGAGCAAAACAGCCGACAAGAGGTTCGCTTTTAAGCGGCCGAGCTCCTATCCCCAGGAGACGGTACGAGGCATTCGCAGCGCTCACGTTGCCTCGGCGTGTTTCTAAGGGGGGGGGGGGGGGCTAAAACCCGAAAAAGGCGTGTAGCGAAACGAAAGGCCCCGCAAACGACCTGATGGGTCGCGGAGCGTCCTTTTAAGGTTCGTAAAGGCCGCAATGAGCAAGGATGAAGCCGTAAAACCCAGTTTGCGATCCTGCATCGTAAAACCGTCCTCGGCTTTGCCGAGTGAACAAACCTGAGAAAAAAAAAAAGGAGCCGAAGAAAATGAAAACCCACAATAAAAGCAGAGACAGACACATGTGATACGGGGAAGTCGCAATATGGAAATGCGCTACGTCGGGACTGTTGCGACCATAGCGTTGTTATAATGTACGCTAGGGGTTCAACTGGCGCTAGTGTCTCTGGGACTTCCGGTTTCAAGCTGAAGCGCACAGCAACCAGTCCACTTTCGCGGCGCTCCTATG
>JAZHYW010040172.1:0-18544 GCA_037355805.1 Ixodes ricinus
CTAAAAGGATTTTCAAAAATAACAACACCGCAAAACGCATACAATCGTGTTATACTAAACTTTTTTTTAACATGGGAGTAACCATTAGACGAAAAAGTGAACATATTTGTTTGGCGGACATACTCAAGATATCTACATCGAGTTCATAAAAACGATTCAGAAGATGGGGATGTGGTACATTTTAACATCCGATTCCCATAGTTTGTTCTTGAATGTGGCAATTATCCATATCTCAGCATTACGAGTCGGATAATTCGCTTGTCTAAGTTCAAGTTGGGAAATTGATAGATACATATTTTCGTTCTGTCTAAAAGACCTTTTGTAGGAGAGTGCCAGTTTATAACTATAGTGATTTGGAATTTGTACTATATTAAATTTATGAAATAGTGGCTTGGTTTAGATGACGGAATAGGGACTCACGTTCGTGCAGTACCGAGCGTGCTCATTGAGCTCATGCGCAAGGCGTAGTGTAACGTTTGACCACTGAGGTTGGCAGCATAGGTTGCAGCCTCTACAGTGAGTTGTGCAATGCGTACTTTGAGTTACCGGTTGTGGCGTGGACGTCGGCACTGTTTGGTTAGGCCGCGGCGCGCTCCCGATGATGTGGAAAAGTGGGAGTCTATATCTGGTGCGTCGGGAATGGTGGTAAGGTTGCGCGTGTGTCGGTTCAGTCGGGTTGCCACGTCTCACCCAATCGGTGAGAGTGTCGGGTGAAGGTAGAAGAGGAAGATACGCTGAAGGCGAGGCCAGTCCGTGATACGGATTGCGTGCATCCCCCGAAGTCCTTAGTGTTGATATGGGTGATAAGGATCGAATCGTCACCGCCGAGCTGTTCTCATGGTTGTGCCAGGTGCGAGGTTTTGTGCCACGGTACAGAGTAATGTCTGGACACGTGTCGTGTGCACGACGCTGGTGCCAAGACGTGTAGGTGTCGAGGGATCAGTAAGTAGAGTGAGATTGTGTCGTTGGATCGAAGCGTGTAGCTTGCGGCCCTTAGGTGTGTTGTGAGGGTAGCTCCAGGTGGGATAAGGAGCATTAAAATCGCCTGCAATGAGCGTGGTGCAATCCTTACGTCGTGCGGCTTCAAACAGCGAGTAGAACCGTGCATAGCGGTTTTGGAGGTGTCTGAGACATTGAGTAGGCGGAGGGTCGGGTGTTACGCTTGCGTGGGTAGGCAGGAAGAGTTCTAGCAAGACATGCGGAACTGCCTGGCTGTTTGAAGTGAAGCTGACCGCGATGTGAACGCGTCTTCACTAGGGTGGTCACAAGGCGGTCCTCATTGGGATAGTTATGTGCCATATGTGTCATATCCAAAGGATTAGGAAGTGCGCGGTGTTCCCCTAGAAAGATGATGTGCGGGTGGGGGAGCTTCGTGAGTGAAGATACTGTACACTGTAAAAAATAATCCCGTCAAAGTACTGAAATTGACCGCAAATTTTTGATGCCGGTACAATTACCGTTGTCTTGCATCACGGTCACAACATTAACTAGGTATTACGGCATGACAGCAGTCACGAGGCCCTACGGTTTGTCCAGCCAGTGGAAGCAGAGCAAAAACCGTAACTCTCAGTCACTGCACTGCCCGTGATGCACGACCTGCGGAAAGAGTTCCCACATTCGCACCAATGGCACGAAATAGAGCCACTAAGTGTACTGCCACTGAATAAGCGTAGCTTATTCAGTGGCACTAGCACGAAACATGACACATCTGCCAACAAGAAAACTATTCCAAGAGCAAATCTGGCGTGTGTTATGTATTTTTTACTTGAAATGAAGAAAGAACACAGACCTCAACTAGAAGTATGTGAAGTCGTACATTTACTGGCTCGTACCGTCATGCCACCTCTACGGCGTTTTGAGCGAAGCGCACATTTCCCGGCGCGTTCCAGTTTTGAAAAAGCTGTTAGCTTACGGGTTTTTTTACCGTGCGAAGCTCGTACATTTACGGACTCGGACCGTCATGCCACCTCTACGGCGTTTTGAGCGAGCGCGCATTTCCGGCGCGTTCCAGTTTTGAAAAAGCTGTTAGCTTACGGGTTTTTTACCGTGCGAAGCCGTACATTTACTGGACTCGTACCGTCATGCCACCTCTACGGCGTTTTGAGCGAGCGCGCATTTCCCGCCGCGTTCCAGTTTTGAAAAAGCTGTTAGCTTACGGGTTTTTTACCGTGCGAAGCCGTACATTTACGGACTCGAACCGTCATGCCACCCTCTACGGCGCTTTTGAGCGAGCGCGGCATTTCCGGCGCGTTCCAGTTTTGAAAAAGCTGTTAGCTTACGGGTTTTTTACCGTGCGAGCCGTACATTTACGGACTCGTACCGTCATGCCACCTCTACGGCGTTTTGAGCGAGCGCGCATTTCCCGGCGTGTTCCAGTTTTGAAAAGCTGTTAGCTTACGGGTTTTTACCGTGCGAAGCCGTACATTTACTGACCTGGACCGTCATGCCACCTCTACGGCGTTTTGAGCGAGCGCGCATTTCACGGCGCGTTCCAGTTTTGAAAAAGCTGTTAGCTTACGGGTTTTTTTACCGTGCGAAGCCGTACATTTACGGACTCGTACCGTCATGCCACCTCTACGGCGTTTTGAGCGAGCGCGCATTTCCCGGCGCGTTCCAGTTTTGAAAAAGCTGTTAGCTTACGGGTTTTTTACCGTCGATAGCCGTACATTTACTGGCTCGTGCCGTCATGCCACCTCTACCGGCGTTATTGAGCGAGCGCGCATTTCCCGGCGCGTTCCAGTTTTGAAAAAGCTGTTAGCTTACGGGTTTTTACCGTGCGAAGTCGTACATTTACTGGACTCGTACCGTCATGCCACCTCTACGGCGTTTTGAGCGAGCGCGCATTTCCCGGCGCGTTCCAGTTTTGAAAAAGCTGTTAGCTTACGGGTTTTTTACCGTGCGAAGCCGTACATTTACGGACTCGTACCGTCATGCCACCTCTACGGCGTTTTGAGCGAGCGCGCATTTCCGGCGCGTTCCAGTTTTGAAAAAGCTGTTAGCTTACAGGTTTTTTACCGCGCGAAGCCGTAGCATTTACGGACTCGTACCGTCATGCCACCTCTACGGCGTTTTGAGCGAGCGCGCATTTCCCGGCGCGTTCCAGTTTTGAAAAGCTGTTAGCTTACGGGTTTTTTACCGTGCGAAGCCGTACATTTACGGACTCGGACCGTCATGCCACCTCTACGGCGTTTTGAGCGAGCGCGCATTTCACGGCGCGTTCCAGTTTTGAAAAGCTGTTAGCTTACGGGTTTTTTACCGTGCGAAGCCGTACATTTCACGGACTCGTACCGTCATGCCACCTCTACGGCGTTTTGAGCGACGCGCATTTCCCGGCGCGTTCCAGTTTTGAAAAGCTGTTAGCTTACGGGTTTTTTTACGCGCAAGCCGTACATTTACGGACTCGGACCGTCATGCCACCTCTACGGCGTTTTGAGCGAGCGCGCATTTCCCAGGCGCGTTCAGTTTTGAAAAGCTGTTAGCTTACGGGTTTTTTACCGTGCGAAGCCGTACATTTACGGACTCGTACCGTCATGCCACCTCTACGGCGTTTTGAGCGAGCGCGCATTTCCCGGCGCGTTCCAGTTTTGAAAGCTGTTAGCTTACGGGTTTTTTTACCGTGCGAAGCCGTACATTTACTGGCTCGTACCGTCATGCCACCTCTACGGCGTTTTGAGCGAGCGCGCATTTCCCGGCGCGTTCCAGTTTTGAAAAAGCTGTTAGCTTACGGGTTTTTTACCGTGCGAAGCCGTACATTTACTGGCTCGTACCGTCATGCCACCTCTACGGCGTTTTGAGCGAGCGCGCATTTCCCGGCGCGTTCCAGTTTTGAAAAAGCTGTTAGCTTACGGGTTTTTTTACCGTGCGAAGCCGTACATTTACGGACTCGGACCGTCATGCCGCCTCTACGTTGTTTTTCCCGCGCGCGTTTCGCGCGCGTTCCAGTTTCGAAAAATGCTGTTAACTTACGGTTTTTGTTTACAGTGTATGAGGCTGCCGCGATTTTTTCTGAGGCTACGGCAATTCCACTGCCACACCGTAAGTACTGGAGAGGAATGTGGCGTTGCGGTTGTCTGGGAATTATAGTTCGCCATTTACAATGATCTAATAAGGGGAAACAACATTTGAATAAGTGTAAGGATGCTATACAGGGACATTCTACGTCATTAGATTCCAAAACTTGAAGATTACGTTTGCTGCTGCTTGAAGCTTCGGAATCCACCCGTGCTTGGAGCTGTGGCTTGAAACGGACGAAGTCTTACGCTTTGGTGTTCTTCGCTTTCTCGGATCGGTGGGTGTGTTCCCTGACGTTGTCGGATCTTCGAGTTGGATTACGTCAGGTGAAATGGGGCCTAGCTTAGTCGGAGGTGCCTCTGTTTTGTTATTTCTTGGGACCTTAGTTAGTGCAGTGTATGTAAGTCTCTCTGGCACTTGGTTATCAGTCGAAGTATCGAAGGTATCCTGCACAGTTGAAGAAGATTTTTCACTTTTTCTGGGCAACTCAGGCCCTTCGGATTCATGAACTGCAGTTCTGGCAGTGCGAAAATCGACTGTGTGTTGTCTGGAGTAATTCTTCTTCTTTTTTCCTACCGCCATTTTGAATAGTATGGGATGTAGCCGAGTGTGCGTCGCTGCAGTTAATGCATTCTCTTCAGCAGAGCAGGAGTCTCAGTCCCTGCGCGTGCCGCTGCAGAGTTTGCATGCTGGACTGCGCTTGCATGTTGCCTCTCGATGTCCATAGCGGCAGCACTTGCGGCATTAGAGAGGGTTCTCTTGGAATTGAGAAACTGCATGCCGGATATGACCGACGAAAACGTAGCTTGGCAATGTCGATTCCTAGAAAGAGATCTTGGTTGCTGAACATTTGCCTATTCGTCGAAGCCGGGCAACTCTGTTTTCAGGGGACCTTAAGCGGTTGGCGATTTTCTCGTCAGTCAGCGTGGTGTCCACATCCCTGATTATACCTGTGGCGCAATGTCTGGGAAGAGGTTCATACGCTCCGACTTTGATTCCACAGAGCACCGTGCAGCGTAGCAGCCCTCGCGTCGTCTGTCGGCTTCTTACGTCAACGGCAATGAGATTCAGGTGGTTGTTCGACCTAATTTCAAGATGCATTTCGAGAACATCTTCTCTAGAGCAAGGTTCCTCAACGATGTAATTACGTGGCCCTCCTCTAATGGCATGAATACGACAGTAAGCCCTTCAGGTACTACTAAAGCACTGAACCCTGTCTCAGCACTTAGGCTCGAATTAGGGCTAGTCTTGTCTTTTCTCTTTTTTTTTGACTTGGCATTTTTATAGTGTTGTTCGTCGAAGTCGTAAATTTGTATGTCACTGATTGGCACAATGACCCGCCGCGAAGAGGTTGTGGCACATTGCTGACCAGGAGTGATGTCCTCAACGGTATTCATGGGAGAGTCTTTGTCTTCTGATCTAGCGATTGAGGTGCCACAGATGGGAGAAGACAGACTGTACTGATCGGTGGAGACGGGATGACTTGAGCAAAGAGGGTAGCCCGGAAGACAAGTAAGATTGATTCCCGTGCACGGAAAAAGCCCGGTGCGTCAGACCACACCATGGGCGGGAGCAGTGAACTTGCGAACATTGTCTGGAGTTCCAACTATTCAGACCGACAGTAAAAATGTTAATTCAAGGAGCGAGCTTGAAAAAGCGCAACCGTCTTCGCAAACACCTCTTCCTCACCCCAAAAAAATGTATAGTGTTCATTGCAGGCTGGCTGCGAATAAAACTATGAATAGTCTTTGCGAGCGCCGTTCGGATGCGGATGCATAGTCTGCTAATGTGGGCGGGTTGTTTCTACTAAAATAACTCTCTGCGCTGGGCTTTATAGTTGTATAAACTGTACATATATATCGTAGAATCAAGCCCATACAAGTCAAGGGTAGCTTAGTGGACTCTAGTGTTCGTAATAAAAAGGCGTAATAATTTAACAGGTAACAAACAAATGAAATTTTCGCTTATACAATGCAATTAATAAAATAAATGATCAACATTTGTTTTTAATACAAAATAAATGCCATTGCGGCCTCTGAAAACGTGTCAAACGTTTTAGAGACTGAGTTTAAAAAAAATAACATCTTAACATTTTCACAGGGCTAAGGTGCCTGGAGCGCGTCTCCGACTGTTGTGTTTACAGCGTCCTAAAAAGTGGTCCCTCGATTTCTGATTGGTGACGTCATACGAGTGACAAGCTGTCGCCGGCCGCGATCCTGGCGATGTCACAGCTGCGGTGGTTAATGTGACAGACGCCTGTTCTGCTGCAGGTCGCTTTCCAATGTGACAGTCCACGAAAGCTTTGGCAGCCAGGGGTTGGAACGCCGTGACGACAACGACACTCGCGTTTGCTCGCGCTGTTTCTGTCGGAGCTTCTAGGCCCAACTGACAGCATTCCGACATTCGACTGCGTGACACTCACTCCGTCTTTTGTGACGTCATTTGTTGCCTTTTCAGGACCCCTCTCGACGCACCGGTGCAAAAGGACGCTACGCACACCAGACGCGTTCTGGACACCATACACACGGCACTCTATGATAGCGCGAAACTCGCCATCAACCAAACGCCGCATGAAGGGGTTTGTTCGTTGCACTCGGGAGTTGGGTAGCTTTTAAGAATGGTCCACACATTTGCGTGTAAAAAGCTTCTAGACACCTATAACAATGTCAGAATTATTTTGGGCCTACGGTGAAATAATGATGTGTAACCACTAGAATGATCTTACTAAGCGTTTGGCGCATGCGTGACGCCGCCATAACTTTAGTTCGCAGGAGGCAGACGGCGGTGCACGAGAGGGCTCGTGGCGCTTCGTGCTTTACACGCGCAGGGCCCCAGCGAGATTGCTGCATGTGTAAAAAAGCTAAAGTTCCCTCGATGCATTGCGGCAGCGGTGGCGTAGTCAAACTGGCTGGTGAGATTGTTCGATTAAAAACAACCCTATACCAAAGTGTTCCAGAGTTACCTGATATACTCTGTTCACCCTTAAGGGAGGAAGAAGAAGTGATTCGAACACGGTTGCGTTTTTCAAGCTCGCTCCCTTGAATTAACATTTTTACTCTTATCAGTCGGTCTGAATAGTTGGAACTCCAGAGAACCTTCGTAAGTTGACTGCTCCTGTCCACGGTGGGGTCTCACGCACCGGGTTTTTTCCCGGTGCACGGGAATCGACCTGGCTATGTCTTCCGGGCCACCCTCTCAACACTCAAGTCATCGCGTCTCCACCGATCAGTACAGTCTGCCTTCCTCCATCTGTGGCAGCTCAATCGCTGGATCAGAAGACAAGGACTCGCCCATGAATACCGCTGAGGACATCACTCCAGGTCAGCAATGTGCCACAACCTCTACGCGTCGAGTCATTGTACCAACCAGTGACATAGAGCTTTCGGACTTTGACGAACCAGACTGGAAAGATGTCCAGACAAGAAAAAAGCGAAAAAAGACTAGCCCTAATTCGAGCCTAAGTGCTGAGACCGTCTGCAGTGCTGCAGTAGTGCCTGAAGGGCTTACTGTTGTCTTCACGCCACTAGAGGAGGGCCACGTAATTACGTCACTTAGTAGCCTAAAACTGTCCCTTGCTCTAGAGAAGATGTTCCCTGAATGTATCTTGGAAATCAGGTTCAACAACCGCCTGAATCTCATTGCCGTTGACGTTAGGAACGGACAGACGACGCGAGGGCTGCTGCGCTGCACGGTGCTCTGTGGAGTCAAAGTCAGAGCGTATGAGCCTCTTCCCAGACATTGCGCCACAGGTGTAATCAGGGACGTAGACACCACGCTAACTGACGAAGAAATCGCCAACAACCTGAGGTCCCCTGAAAACAGAGTTGCTCGTCTTCGACGACTAGGCAAAAGTTCAGCGATCAAGGTCTCCTTCTGTGGATCGACGTTGCCAAGCTACGTTTACCTCGGTCATGTCCGGCATGCAGTTTCACAATTCCAAGAAAATCCACTTCAATGCCGCAAATGTTGCCGCTATGGACATCGAGAGGCAACCTGCAAGCGCAGCCCGGTGTGCAAACGCTGCAGCGTCACGCATGAGGACAGAGACTCCTGCTCTGCTCAAGAAAAGTGCATTAACTGCGGCGACGCACACTCGGCTACATCACCATCCTGTTCAAAATGGCGGCAGGAAAAAAAGGCAAAAAATTACTCCAGACAACACGGAGTCGATTTCCGCACTGCCAGAACTGCGGTTCATGAATCCGGATGGCCGGAGCTGCCCAGAAAAAGCGAAGTGCCTTCTTCAACTGCGCAGGACACTTTGGCTACCACGACTGAGAACCAGGTGCCAGAGAGGCCTACATACGCTGCACTAACTAAGGTTCCAAAAAGTAACAAAACAGAGGCACCTCCGACTACGCAAGAGCCTACTTCACCTGACCTAATCCAACTCGAAAATCCGACAGCGTCAGGAAACACACCCGCCGATCCAAGAAAGCGAACGCC
Organism: Ixodes ricinus; assembly: GCA_037355805.1. Classification (NCBI taxonomy): domain Eukaryota; kingdom Metazoa; phylum Arthropoda; class Arachnida; order Ixodida; family Ixodidae; genus Ixodes; species Ixodes ricinus. Next base: position 8,458 of record JAZHYW010040172.1, read on the forward strand.
AAAGCGTAAGACTCCGTCCGTCTCAACAGACACAGTTCCAAGCAAGGGGTGGATTCCGAAGCTTCAAACAGCAGCAAACATAATCTGCAAGATTTTGGAATCTATTGACGCAGAATGGGCCCGCAACATACTTACAATTCTTCAAATGGCCCTTCCCTTATTAGATCATTGTAAATGGCAACTGCCACGCCACATTCCTCTTCAGAACTTACTGTGTGGCAGTGGAATTGCCGTAGCCTCCGCAAAAAGCGCTGCAGCCTCATACAGTATCTTCAATCGCACGCTCCCCCACCCGACATCATCTTTCTACAAGAACCTCGCACCCTTCCTAATCTTCCTGGATATATGACACATGTGGCACATAACGATCCCGAACAGGACCACTTTGTGGCCACCCTAGTCAAACGCGTTCACACCGTGGTAGACTTCACTTTAGACAACCAGGCCGTTCCACATGTCTTACTTGAACTCCTTCCCGCCTCCCCACGCAAGCGTAACACCAAACCTCTCCGCCTACTCAATGTCTATAGCCGCCCCCAAGACCGCTACGCACGGTTTGATACGCTGTTTGAAGCCGCACGGCGCAAGGATTGCGCAACATTCATTGCAGGCGACTTCAACGCTCCTCATCCCACTTGGGGCTACCCTCGCGACACACCTAAGGGGCGCAAGCTACACACTTTGATCCAACAACACAATCTCACTCTACTTACTGATCCATCGACACCTACACGTCTTGGCACCAGCGTTGCACGGGACACGTGTCCTGACCTCACCCTTTACCGTGGCACAACACCCTGCACCTGGCACAACCTAGAGGAACAGCTCGGCAGTGACCATTCCATTCTTGTCACCCATATCAACACTAAAGACTTCGCGGGGGAGGCACGCAAAATCCGCATCACGGACTGGCCCGCCTTCCGCGTTTCTTCCTCTTCTACCTCGCCCGACACACTCACTGATTGGGTGCAGACACTGCAAACTCGGCTAGACCGACACACGCGCACCCTTACCACCACTCCCGATGCACCGGATATAGACTCCCACCTTCTTCACCTATGGGAAGCGCGCCGCGGTCTAACCAAACGGTGGCGACGTCAACGACACAACCGGAAGCTCAAACGACGCATTGCACAACTCACTGTAGATGCTGCTACCTATGCTGCCAACCTCACTGGTCAAAACTGGAATACGCTCTGCGACAAGCTCAATGGTACGCTCGGTACTGCACGAACATGGTCCCTACTCCGTCATCTAATACAACCAGGCCAAGCCAAGTCGGACAGGGCCAAGGGCATTTACAAACTGCTCCACGCCACTAACCTAACCGACTCCGAATGCCTCACACAGCTACGACAGCGTTACCTTCCCCCTCCTGACACTCCACGCTACGCGGACTACACGGGTCCCCCCAACGATCTTCCTTATCTTAACGCGCCCATCACGGACATTGAGATTCGCGCTGCACTCACCGACATTCGCCGCAACACATCCCCTGGTCCTGACAAGATTCGCTACTCTCTTCTGTACAACCTCTCTGATTCCGACACCACTCAACTTACTGCCTACTTGAATGAGGTGTGGGAGTCAGGTACCCTCCCAAGGAATGGAAGGAAGCCACAGTCAGTGGCGTAGCTAGACCATCTGGCACCCGGGGCCCTTAGGTCTTTTGTCACCCCCCCTCCCCCCTCCCCCCCCCGCTCCTTGAGACCGCAAGCAACAGCATGCCGGCGGCCGCCATTTTCTCTAAACAAAGTTTCGAGGCAATTCGGTATGATGTTGTCGCTAAAATGAGCCTCTAAACCGCACGCCTTAAAATGGAAACTAATGTAATCAAACAATCGTTGGCATACGGTACATTGCGGCGCTGAAGCCAGTCCGTCCACGCAGATTTCCGGAAGCTCGGCGGTCTCCAGTCATGGCACGCTGTGGCAACAAGGAAACGCCGTCGCCGTCACAACATTACGAATTCACTTTCCAGAACACTACATTGTGCCCGCCTCCCGACGGCGAGCGACGCGCTTCTAGAACTTACGGCGGGGTCAGAGAGCGAGGGAGCTTGCTGAGCACAAGCCCAAAGAAGCCTTTCGCCAGCACCTCCTCTTGGCACTTCCCCCTCGGCGCGTGGTGCGGTGCCGTGCACGGGTGGACAGCCATGAGTGCGAGTCCGGGTGAGGGAGACGGCACGTTGAGAGTTTACCCAACACGTTTACCCTCCCCCGCGACTCCTTCGTGTAAGACCTTCGTGTGATTTCTTCTTCTTCATCTGGCGCCTTCTCTTGCTGTCTCGGCGCAGTCCGGCCGTGGCCGGCGCAAGCCAGCGTCGTGTTGCGCTGGGTTTGGCGTAGACTAGGTGGCGTTAGCTCGGCGTGCCCGGGCACAGCTCTTTCTCGAGTGCTCCCGCACTTTCCGTGCTTGTTTTTCCGCCGGTGCGCGATGACTTTGCGCGAGCCAAGCCAGTTTTGCGACTCTGCACCAGACACGTTCGTGATGTAAGAGTGGTCACCTCATGCGTCTACACATTCTTTACAACTTACAAACCACTCAAGCCGGGTGGGATTGCCGGCGGCCCCCCCCCCCCCGCCGCCATAAGTGGCACCCTCCTCGTGACTGAGACTCCTGGTACCCGGGGCCCACGGCCCCCGGCCCCCCGTTACTACGCCACTGGCCACAGTTGTTCTGATTCCTAAGCCTGGCAAACCCCTCTCGTTGGAGAACCTGCGCCCGATTTCCCTAACCTCATGTCTGGGCAAACTGCTCGAGAAGGTTCTACAGTTTCGCCTACACAAATTTTTTGCCGACACCTCCGCCCTTCCCGACACCCTCTATGGCTACCGTAGTGGTATTTCCACTCAGGATGTACTGCTCCGCCTCAAACACGAAGTTCTAGACGCTCCGAGCACTGCTCAATATCGAGCTGTCCTTGCCGCAGATCTTAAAGGAGCCTTCGACAACCTGTCCCATGACCTGGTCCTTGAACAGTTGGCAGCCACTGGCTGCGGTGCGAAGGTGTACAATTACATCCGCAATTTCCTCCGCGACAGGTCCGCCAGCCTCGTTTTTGGTCACCTTCGCTCCCCCTCCGCTCCAGTGGCAAACCGTGGTACTCCGCAAGGTTCCGTAATCTCTCCCCTCCTGTTTAACCTTGCTATGCGAGGTCTCCCTCCCCTTCTGGATGAGATCTCGGATGTCCGTCATGCACTTTATGCGGATGACATTACTGTCTGGGTAACGACAGGCTCTCTCGGACACATTGAAACTCAGTTACAGGAAGCTGCTACAACCATCGAGCAATATGCCCGGCGTGGGGGCCTCACATGTTCCCCCACTAAGTCGGAGTTACTAGTCGTGACAAAACACGCTCGCGGACAAACCGATCTTCCCCTCACCATCACACTAGAGGACAAACCCGTCCCGCTTAAATCGGCCATACGGGTGCTTGGCTTCACGTTGCAATCCAACGCTAAGGCAACACAAACCCTTCACCAACTCACCACCCAGTGCAACCAAATCATGCACATGCTACGCCGCGTCTCTAACCGCCGAAACGGCCTTAAAGAGGCAGATGCCTTACGCCTTGTCCAGGCCTTGATTCATACACGCCTACTCTACCACCTACCGTACCACAACCTCACCCAGACCGAACACAAACGTATGTCTACCCTACTACGGAAGGCGCAGAAACTGGCGCTCGGTCTCCCCGTTCGCACAGCCACCGTTTGCCTAGAGCGGCTTGGGGTGACCAATACCCTGGAGGAACTTATAGAAGCGCATGAGGCTGCCCAGTTGACGCGCTTGCGCTCGACGGCTCAAGGGCAGAGTCTCCTTGCCACCCTTGGTTTCCCACCCTGTCCTGCTTCCCTTACCACTGCGGGTCTCTCCCCCGCTGCTCGCGCCAAACTCATTGTGGCTCCTATTCCCCGCCATATGCATCCGACCCGTCACTCGGCCCGGCGTGACCATCGCTCGCGCTATCTCCGACGCGCGTATACGGAAGGCTGCGATACCGTTCGTGCCCTCTTTACGGACGCCAGCCCGCAGGATGCACGCGGGGGGATCACAGTCGTCGTGAACAGTGATCTCAGGCTGGTCCACGCTGCCACGGAACGTGGTCTCACCGACGTGTCCCTCCTGGAGGAGCGTGCGGTTGCCAGGGCAATCCTTTCTACCTCCACTCTCTCCTCTTCCACGCCCACTCACATTCTGACTGACTCCCAGACGGCCTGTCGCCACTTCCTTTACAACACCCTACATCCCTTCACTGCGTCCCTGCTCGAATCTTTCCTATCCTCCACCTCCCACACTTTCCGGTTAGTCTGGGTGCCTGGGCACGCAGACATCCCTGGTAATGAGTGCGCACATGCGCTCGCCCGAGAACTCTCCAACCGGGCACCTGGGGAAGACTCTGCCACCATCCGACCAGGCCCTTTTTCATACTCAACTCACCTAGCTGAGTTACGCCTCGCTCGACAACATTATCCTCCTCCTCAGCCTTCCCTTACTCGCAGACAGGGCGTCCTATGGCGTCAACTCCAAACCAACACCTTCCCGACGCCCCTTTTCTACTCTTACGTGCACCCCTCCCGCGGTCCGCCTGAGTGCCCGCACTGCGGCGATCGTCCCACCCTTCTCCATATGGTCTGGCAATGCCAAGCCATTCCCTCTGTCTCGCCTCTTCCCAACCCCTCCCCCACCTCCTGGGAGGAGCGGCTGACCGATGACACGGCCACCGGCCAGCAATGGCTGGTGGACCGTGCCGAGTCGGTGGCCGCCACGTATGGGGCCCCGGACTAGGGGCTCCAATTGGGTGTGCTAGAACCCATACCTGCAATAAAGTTTATTCATTCATTCACCCTTAAGCGGAGACTACAGCCAGAGCTACAAGCGCGAGCTAGCCCGCGCTCCTGGCTTTGAGGCGTGCATTTCTAGCGCGAGTGCTCCTTCTGCGGAAGACCGCTTCAAAGCAGCGACCTCGAGCTCTCGTGCTCGTGGCATGGAAGTGAGGGCGAACGGAGTATGGGTGGAGCTATTGTGCCAGTGCGCTCTCTTTGTAGGCGTTTGCCAGAGTGGCGCTCTGGAACGCATCTCCGACCGGTGTGTTTACCGCGTCCAAAAAAAGTGGTCCCTAGGTTTCCATTTTATGATGTCATAGATCTGTTATTCGCACTTACGCAATCCGTAAAGTGAAACACTGCGACAGCTGAAGCGTGACGTTGGAGCAGCTAAGGTGTCATTTCGGAGAGATGGACTGAATGAACGGTAAAGGTGCGAGCGCGCACCATAGAGTCCGCGTAGGCGCTTCGTATTAAACCGAGTGACACACCGGACAAAACTTCCATAGCGGTTTGGAACCAATGAGGGTGTATTAAGTAGAGAGCATTTCAGCTGTCTGCGTAAGAGGGAGCGTGTTTTCGTATGTCACTTTGGTGCAAATAGTGACACGTGCTAAATGAAAAGGGCCGAATAAACAGGGACAAGAAGGTAAAGAAGACGAAGTGTACTCTTAAATGAAGGTTTATTGAAGCAAAGACACGCTATTAATACCATATTCCTGGCTATTAGTTTAGAAAATAAAACGCTGCATCTATCAGGTGCATTGCCGGACACTAACGCGCTTGCTTTCCCTTGCTTTCTGATACAAAATGCATAGTAAAATTCTAAGGCAGTTTTATCTGCGTATTTCCCGAAAATTGTTGTTCGTGCTAATTCTAGGTTTCTGGGCACCTATACCAGTGCACTGTCATATTTCCCGGCGGGGACTGTCTTACTGACCATGCATGTTATCTTTCCTACCACGCATGATCATGCATGTTATCTTGCTCGTTCGTTATCTCGTTATCAGCGGCCAGTGAAGTGTTTTGGCAGAATGCCGAAAATGGCGCGCTTGAGACCGAAACACGGTCGACGGCGAGAAACCGCGAAGTGTCCCACCAACAGCTATCGCCGTAATATCGCTGTAAAATCCCAGGCGAGCGCTTGGCCCCAAAGAGCTCCGGTGCCATCCAGAGGAAAAGAAGACGCTCGATAATGGTTGAGCTCTCTTCTGTTAGATAGCACGGCAGGCCTTGTCCCACGCTCGCCTGGACTTTTTCATATCGTCCGTGACTTTCGCCGGTGCTGTCAGATTGGTCGTACAAAAACTGTCTGCAAGCATGTTCGACGCATACACATGTATGAAGCAGAAAGGCTTCAAACATGCCTAAGGTCCGTCCGCAGATAATTTTGCCATCATATTTGCAGCGATGTATGATGTACGAGCAGCGTGTCTGCGGTTTTCGAGTGCGCATGGAAAACGATAACAAAGCCGCCTTCGCCTCATTGTCGGAGAAAGGAGCCAAACAAGCGTGGCGGCGGCAGCCTTCAATCCGCTTATCGCCGCTTCCAGTCGCCGAAGGAAAACAGCTATCTCCAACTGGGGAGGCTGACTTCCGTCTCAGGCCCGAGCTACTTTTCACAAATTGGAACGTCGGCCCTGAAGCCGGCATCCAACGAGTGCCGGGAGGACGAAGATGCAGATGATGTTTGTTTGTTTTTTTTTCAAGAAGAGGAAGTCGAGTAGTCGCGAAGTGTAGGTTTAATTAGGTGGTTTAACGTTCCGTGCACGATGAAATGACCCGTGACGTAGACCAACAAGGAAGGTATTCATGCTCAAAAAGCGCTCGCAACGAGCAATGACTGAATATGGTGCATAAAAATGTATTTTTAATGATGACCGCGATAGCAATAACAACAACAACGATGACGAAGACGACGACGACGACGACTACATAAACAAGAACGACCTTGAATTTGAACAAATACCAAAATGTGCGCAGGTGGGGTGCGTCAACAGTAGAGAGTTTTAGTAGATCGTTCCGATGACTCCGATAACGATACCCGATATCTCTGCCTCCGCCTTTGCGCCTAAATATATAGTATCGTTATCGGGGGTATCGGAGGTATCGGAACGATCTACTAAAACTCTCTAGTGACTTATACTATACCCCTACCCTCAGGTGGAGCCTCGCTCTGCGTGCCCTCAAGTTTTCTAAAAGTCCATTGTCACTGTGACGACAAAACTAAAACCTGTAGCCGAGACTTGAAAGGGGCCAAGATGCGCGTTGAGCGAAAACATTACCCCTTGACACTTGACACAGCCTGTCAAGTGTCAACAAAACAAACCTGATACCTGGATTTCAGAATAGTTGACCGAACTGCACGTTTCCAACTTCGACGTGATTGCAACGAAGAAACAAAAACTAGAATGCGTTGCTTCTTTTATTTATTTTTTTTATCTTTTATGGTATGTTTGCAGCGCAATGAGAAAGTGCCTCAGCTGCCTTCGAGCAGCTGAGGCACTTTCTAAATCGAAATGGTGACGGTGGAGCTGAGATGTAATCTGTCTATTGTTCTGAGTTTTGAAAGTTCGTATACAGGTTTATTGTATCTTCTACGGGATGCCAAAAACGTGTATTAACAGGATACCGTACCTAAGACAAGTAGTTGATACTTTTCACTTTTTGTCATTCAATATTTGCAAGAGACTACCTCACAACGTAAATACGTATACGTATTTATGTTGTGAGGTAGTCTCTTGGAATATTGATAGTCAACTACTTATAAGTAGTTGACTAGAGTCCTTGCATGTATCTTCTTTCTAATGCCAATTTACTACTCGGTTTTCGGCGATGGATCTGACCAAGATGTACTACGTCTGGGGTAAAAAGAAGTGTATTCTCCCGCTGCAAGCTGAACTGCACTGGTCGGCGTTACCTAGGTGGTGTTGGCGTTACTCACCGAGATGCAGGCACGTAGGCAGGATTTCGTTTCCGGGGGGGGGGGGGGCCGCCCATGACAAAATGCTGTATGAGGGGGAGGGGGAGAGGAGGTCCCAGCAAAATGGAGAGTTTCGGGGGGGAGGGCCGATCCCCATGCCCCCCCCCCCCCCCCCTGCTACCGCCTGCCGAGATGTGACTATAGTAAAAGGGCCTATTTCTTTCGTGGTTAAACAAACGATACATTATGCACTTGTTCAATTCTAGATGGCATTTCCTTTGAAACGTTGCAGCGCGCACGCACGCACACACGCACACCGCACACGCACGCACGCACACGCACACATGCACGCGCACACGCACACGCACACACACACACACACACACGCACGCACACACACGCGTGGACGGGTGGAGCCAAGCACCGTCCCGGCTCGGAACGGGGAGCGGAAAGCATGCGCTGCAGAACTTCCTGGGTTCGATTCCCTTGCCCTGCCCGTTTCGATCTGGATGAGTTTCGTACACGCATGCGTTAGTGTAATCGCTTCTGCGTGCTGCACGTTAAAGAACCCGGTTAGCGGTTAGAAATTCACCCAGTGCAGTACACTGCACTGACTGAATTTTTTATTTACAGCTAAATGCCAAGTCCCCCGTTAAAGGATCTAGCATCAAGGTTGTCGAAACGTACAAGCAACACAATTCTTTAACGTGTGCGAAAGTTCTTGAACACATAATTTCAATTCAGTTGCATTATTGTTTTGAGGAATAACCTTCTGAACAGCTCTCGGCTCTGTTTTCGTGAAGGGTCGTGGACTCCTGGGTTCAATCTCCCACCCCTGCCCGTTTCGATCTGGATGATTTTCAAACCGGCACGCGTTCGGGTAATCACTACTGCGTGCTACCGTTAAAGACCCCAGGTTAGCGGTTGTACTGCACTGGCTAAATGTATCGCCTGCAGCTAAGAGACAAGTCATAATGGAACAGGGCGAATTTTACATGGACAAAGGAGAAGGTACTGGACAGGACGCGCGCTTGACTAACAACATGAAAGGATTATTATCAGGAAACCACGAAGAAAGCATACAAAAACGCGACTCTCTAATCACGATGGAAATGTGCATGCGCCTCATAAAATTGAGTGCTATCAGTTACACACAATTCTATATGCGTCATCCCGATCTAATATTCGACCTCACTGTCCAGCAATGGTAGGAAGCCTGACTCACGCAGGCTGGCCTCCTTCTTCATTCTATGAGCTTCAGCAATCTCTCAGAGCTTTTTGGTCCCTGTGTTTATGCAACACAGTGCGCCATTGCTCAGTAATGGTGCACGAGCGCAGTCCCTGCAGTGCAACGCCTGGTTGGAGTTGCTGTTCCTGTTAAAGAACTACGGTGTTCCCGCAGGCGAACAGCGATGCGTACCGCCCGTTTTGTCCAGTCGTAAACGCTTCCTGCAAGTGGTTGCATCCAGAGTACGGGTACCAAGATGGCCACGAACTCAACAAGCAGGCTCTTTGCGTCAACGCCCTTCTTGTTTTATCTTGTTCATGCGTTGTTCAACAAGAGCAAGTACTTAACTGAAACATGTCAGAGAGAGTCAAAGACGCACTACTTCGGGGCGGCTCTTTTAAAGCTGTACATAAGCAAAATATATGGGATGACTGTGACTCCGTTTTTTTACTTCGCGTTTCTTCTGAGCTCACCCTTAATAATTTTGACCATTTCGCGGCTCAGTGATTACCGGAATCCGGGAAACCGGCGTTCTCAGTCTCCGACCCAGCGTGCGCCGCACTCTGTGGTAGCAAGACTTTATACGCTGAACGAATACATGATTAGTATCGCCTTTTTGACGAGTTTAGAATGCACTTCGATCTGCAACAAGGGAGAGCTTGGCGGGTTCGGGATGATGCCACCTGTGCTTACTACGCCGATCCAAAATTGATTGTCTCAATTTTCAAGAAATTCAGGCCTGTTCCACCCTGAGAGCACGAACAGGGTCCTGACTGTTATTTTGTCGACGAAAACCAAATAATCGGTCCCTACTAAAAAGATTTTTAGGTATGTAGACGATGATTTGCTTGGCCGACAAAGGTGGAATTTAGTCGACCCTCGATTTCAGGCAAAGTTAGAAATCGTTCAAGGAGCAGTGTCGCAGGTTTCGAGGTCTACTTGAAACCCTGACCAGGACAATCCAGTTTTGGATCTCGGCGTGGATGTGATGATGACAGAGCTACGTTTGCTGCGGCATCATCCCAGAACCACTAAGCACTTCCTTGGATTTTAGATCGGGGCATTCTAAACCCGTCAAAAGAGCAGCTGACAACGAATCAGCGC
>JAZHYW010040176.1:0-12925 GCA_037355805.1 Ixodes ricinus
CGATTCTGGCAATTCCTAAGCCTAAATGAACGCGATAGTTGTCGGCATGGCAACGTCTTTGAAAGTGGATTGCCTTGACTCAATCGGCCGGATATTGATAGCACACAAAAGCAGACAGCGTCCCCACAGACCTTTGCTAAATTTCTCAAGCACCGAGGTGCATGCTACGAGTGTAGTTACACGCGCTGCGCGTGCTGGCGTCTGCAGTAGTCAGTATTCTAAAGCAAAAAGCCTACAACAAATTTTGCCGTGCACGCGCGTTCGTCAAAGATTTATTATGATTATTTACTTCGAATATTTTATAAGTGGAAGGCCAGCGCGCGCCGATCGTTGAATTACACTTCCAGTGTTCTCCTCGATGTTAGGGTAATTTACTAATAGGTCAAATTTCACTGGAGCCGAATTACAGGTTTTTCAATTTATGACGGTGTTATATACAGTTCTTACATGCTGGCCAACCATGCTGCCGGTGTAACGCCCGCCTTTCACTGCTCACTTCTTTCTCATCGTTTCTAGGACTGAACTTCGTCGTCCTCTTTCGAACTTGGAAGGAAATTTCAACGAGGCTTGTCTTCACTTCAGACAGCCAAATATTTAGAAATTTTCCAAACAAGGGTTAATATAGTTTTACCTTACCGATTATCTGTACCACGAGCAATAAAAATTGTTTCTTGAGCTCAAATGTATGCCACGCTGCGTCGCGAAAACATGGTAGGACGCATTTTTGGGTCCCCCATTTCGGGGACTTTTCCACGGAAGCCACTTATATTCTCTACAGCCAGGAGGTGACACCAGCTACCACCCCATAATAAAACACGGAGCTATCGCTCATCCAGCCCTCGTCAAACTTGGCTAGGTACTTTTAGGTACCTAGTAGGGAAGAGTGGTTAACTTTTAACCGCGGTTAAAGTTAACCGGCTTCGAGCAAACGGGCCCTGGATTGCTGAGCCGCCATCTTAACCGCAAGCATGGCTAACTGTGACAGGCCACCTCCGAACTTCCTGGACAAGGCCGGTACGCCGCCGATACCGTGGAAATCCTGGCTGCGGATGTTCGAAAGGTACATCTTGGCTACTGGCGCTCAGGATTATTCAGCCGAACGACGACAAGCGAAGCTCCTCAACTGCTTGGGGGTCGAAGGACAGCGCGTCTACGACTCCCTACCAGCTCCTGTCGGATCGGCGCAAGCAACGTCACCGGGAGGAGATGGTCAGCAAGTTCGACAGGCGTCTCGCGACGTGTACAGCGAAACCGTCAGGGCGCTCGAGGCAGAATTTTCACAGCCAATCAACGAGACCCTGCAACAACTTCGATTCCAGATGAGGAAGCAACAAGAAGGAGAAACCCTGCGCGAATTTCTCTCAGCCCTCCAAGCATTAGCCGCGCTGGCGAACTTCGGCACCGACACGGAGGTCGCCATTCGACGCCAGTTTATGGTGGGGGCAGCTTCCACAGAGATCCAAGAACGCCTGCTTCTAGACGCCGCGCTTCCGTTCAGCGTCGCCTTGCAGACAGTGATCAATATGGAACGCGCGCACCGCGAAGTTCGAGAGTGGGCCAATGCGACCACGGCTGCTCCGTCGACGGCGTCTGGAGAGGACGTGACCTGCCACGTGACAGAGCGTGAAAGAGAAACATGGCGGTCGTCCGCATCGAGTCAACCAACGTGCCATCAACCTCCACCGATGACGTCATCCGCGCACGAGCCGTGGCGCTCGCGCCGTGAGTCACCTGCGCGATCTCCGACGCGGCGTTCCTCAGCCCGGTCAGGGAACGCACGCGCTCCCCGCTCGTCTGCCCAAAGAAGCTGCGCAACCTGCGGTCGCAGCGGAGACGTCGGTTTCGACCGTGGCAATCACCAGCGCAGCTCTGGATGGTCGGAATTTCGGCGTTCGGTGCGTTTCAAATCCCCGCGGTGGCAACCAAATCCACGGTGCAACGGCTACGGCAGAACCTGTGCCAACTGCGGTTACGATCAGGAACGCTGCAAGGGCTATGGCGTCTGCCCAGCCAGAGGTCAGGCACTGCGCCAACTGTGGCCGTCGGGGGCATTTTTCACGCGTTTGTAGAGGTGTTAAACGATCCCTCGAACGCCGCCCGAATGATGAGGTTGAGGAGATTGTCTCCTTTGTCGCTGCAGAAGACGAGTCATCCCCGACACCTCCGCAAACAAAGCTCTTGGCGAAGCGATCTAGGTCGAAGGTAGAGATCGATTCTGTTGCCCCTGAGCAAGACGAGCAAGCATACCACTACGCCATCACGCTCGTGAACTCTTTTTCGAAGTGGCTACGACAGCGAGTGCAACAGAGGCAACAACACAAAAAGGAGCCAGCCGACCGGACGTCGAGCAGCAAAGGCACCCAGATTTCGGGTTGGAGACTGGGTTATAGTGAAGAAACCCAGAAAGGTACCCGTGGGAGAGTCGACCCTTGGCCCACCTCTACGTATTGTGAAGCGTGTTGGTCGGTGCACATTCCGGTTAGAGAATGGTCGAGTGTGGAATGCCTGGAAACTCGAAGGTGCTCCCGAGGTCAACCTCGAAAGTCATCAACAGAGGATACCGGCTGCTGTTCAAAGTGACCAGCCCGTGAGCCACACTGCTACTCAGGGTGACACGTTCCACGAGCATCATAATTGGCAGCCACAAGAGTCAAGTTCAGCCATGGAGCAGCTGCCTCGATCGCGGACGCCTGAGTCCAGACTCGCCTCGGACACCCCACCAGGAAGGGGGACTTCAACTGCCCAGTTCCCTGTGCAAGAGTTTCCAAGGCGCACGAGGCGCATCCGTTTACCACCTGTGCGGTACAGAGACACTGTTGCATGAAGAACTGGGTGGACTATTTCCTTTTTGTTTTTCTGACTCGTGGTGAACTATGTGCGTGTTGCTCTTTAAAGCGTACTAAACATGCTCATTTTTTTTCTGTTGTAAACGGGCGCATAATGTATTTTGCTCATGAACTCGTGATTTGACGGAAGACCTAATTTTATTTTAAAAGCTTTAAATTTTCTTTGTTGGGATTGTTTATGTTAAAAAAATTATTTGATGGGGTTAATGGTTACGGAAATGATGTAACAGCGCAGGGCGAAGATTTGTGTTTTATGTTCCTATTTCTCCCATTTGACTTCCTTTTCAATGTCCTCTCTGTCTATCTATGCTGGAACGCAAACTACATGATGCAGAAAACTGCATCGGGCGCTGATTGGCTATTCTCTCGGGTCACGTGACATGACGTTGAAATGTAGTTTTTCCCTATGCAGTTCGAGCTATGCTCGTAAAATGATGCAGTTGGCGGTGACGTCAAAATGTCGTCACGATGCACTTTGGCGATGCAGTTAACTGAGGGGTCGAGACGAAGCCGGAGATCAATCTGCATCGTAAAAGATGGCGACCCTAACATATGCATCTCTACTGTTGGGGTCGCCAGCGGATCGAGTTTTTAGAGATCACCGGGATGCTTTCGAGACGAGCGATGCGAGGTTTTTGGGCGAATAGCGGCTGACCAAAGGGGTGACTCGCTGGCTGTGCGACCAGCTTCGCGGAAAGCTCCAACGGCGTCGCGAAGGGCCCCGTGTGCTGACGGTCGAACAAGTCCTCGCAGCTCTACGCTTCAACGCCGCTGGCAGCTTCCAGGGAACCGTCGGGAGCGACGAAAACATTGGTGTTCACCAGTGCTCTGTGAGTCGCGTACTTGTTGATGTCACCAACGCTATCATCGATTGCCTCGGATCGAAGTGGCTGTGTTTCCAGCAAACTCAAGCAGAGAAGGCGCTCACAAAAAGGAAGTTCTTCAAGCGATGCAAGTTCAGCGGCGTGATCGATAAATATTCTAAATACTCTTACACGATTCAACACGATTGTGTTTTCATTTGAGTGGACCCCATATAAGCGATTTGGCTGAGCGAAAAGCCAAGCAACGGTAACAGGCTTAAGTTGAGCTAGTTCGTTCATACTTCAGGTAGAGAGAGATAGATATACTTTATTTTAAAGCAACTACTTCAGGTAAGGCCAGCTGAACTAGAATAAACATACACATAAAGAAAAGACCATACACACCGTGGGACTAACAACTGATTTTCTTTTTCCTCCTCTTCTACTACGAACCCAACTTGAGGGAAATATTCTCTTTTCTTCTTTTTTGCTTCCTACTTCACCAAAAATTTAACCCCCGATGGAACATTTTTTTCTTTCTCGTGCAGCACGAGAGAAGTTGCACTAACGCAGTCATAGTCAAAAAGTAAAATTTGTCGTTAGTTGGTTATACAGTAGGAGGTTTCTGCACGCTCCACGTGCTCCGAGCTGGTGTGCGCTAGCCCACTCGGCGATTCTCCGAAATTCCCTGTAGGGAAAACAAAAACGATGTAGTTTCAACTCAATCGTCACTGTTCGGCGACGTCACCGGACACGTCACGGTGCAGTTCTATTCCGATGTAGTTTGTTGGCGATGGAGATTAGGCTCCTCCCACCGGCGACGTCACGATGCAGTTTCTCCACCGCTTTTTCCAGCATAGGCAGTCTCACTCTTTCTCTCTCTCCCTTTCTTTGTCTGTTGTTTCTAACCTAAAAAGAAAATAAGGGAGAGGAAAATGTTATGTTCAGTCAGTTCAGTTCCGATCTAAATTCTTCCCTGCTTCGTTCGATCCTTCTTTGCTGGCCATCTGTGGCAGCGTTCCCTGAATACCTGTGACGCTGCCGAACGGCACGTCGTCCAAGAGCGCGCCGTGCTGCGCGCGCTCTGTCTGTTTGTTTATTTGTTTGTTTGTTTGCTTAATTGTTTGTTTTCTTCTCTTTTTTTTATTTTTCTGCTTCGATAATTAAAACAGTTTGCAATGTGACTCCGACTCGGCTGGTCGCTTCCTAGGCCGCCTCCACAATTACATGATGGGCCTTGTCTGCTAACCCTCTTTTGCGTCTTTTTTGCTGGTGCTTGCAGCATGAGGTGCTGTGCTCGGCCGTGGGCTCTGGTGTTTCAAAAAGCAGTTCTGAATCACCATAAAAAGACAAGAAAAAAGACGAAACAGGGTGATAAACCTGTAACAATGTAGCAAACAGAGATGTTTTACGCTGGCTTCATACGAAAAATCTTTTTGAACATTTTGACCTTGCAAGGCAAACATAATTTTGGAAGTTTCACGGTGTAAACCAACAAGCACGCCAAAGGATTCAAGATCCATTCCGCTGCCTGGCCATGATCTGACGAGCAGCTGAAATCTCGTTACATCTTGAAGTCGCAATAGCTCCAATTCCAGCCTCTCGAGTTCACGAGCAGCAATTGCTGAAATAACAACATGCTATTTTTGGTATGATCACCACCAAAAATACAATTAGTCATGCTGTATAGACCCAAACTTTTGGAGTCATAACATGCAACAATGCCTATGCCTTACGATGATGCACCTGGAACAATACATTACAAAACCAGAAAAAATAAAACAATCAAATTGTGCTGTCAATTAACCTTCTGAACCTGCAGTGATTATGAAATTACACTACAAGCATATACAGATTAATTAAAAAAGTATGTTTAGTATCTATCTTGAATGAACTGCTATGTTTTGTTGTAAATATCCCATTCTTGCAAGCACATCAAACACAATGATTGAAATGTGACAGAGGCACCTTGGGACATTTGGGATGTGAATCACCTCACCATGGCCATTGCTAGCCTGACTGCAAGCATGCCAGTTGACAGTGTCACCAAATGCTCTACCAGGAAAAATACATTTGTCTCTATTCATTTATGCTAGCGCACCCACAGTGCCAAATGTTGCCCTCCTAGTGGTGTAGACACCACGCATCTGAAAAGAATGCATGAGGATCACACCGTCCATGCTGTACAGTAGTCATGCCACACCAAGAAGGGGCTGCAGTGGGCACACCGAGATACCGGGTTTGCCTAGACAGTAGAGACAGCTGTCTCAGCTTGTGCTCCAGCTGTCCTGAAACATAGATGGCAACAGTAATCTATTGTTGCCATCAATCGTCCCAATAAACAGAACCTCACTAAGCGTTCCACGCATGTGTGACGCCGCCATAACTTTAGTTCACAGGAGGCAGGCGGCAGTGCAGAGACGGCTCGTGGGTCTCGCCACGCCTGCAAAGCTCTGCGGGCTTCTCCCACATGCAAAGAGACTAAAGTTCCTTTGATGCATTGCGGCAGTGGCGGCTTAACGCAATTGGCTGGTGTGATTGGTCTATTCAAGAGAAGACCCTGAAGCTGCTGCGCATCCAGTCGTTCTAACTACGCAAACCCTATTCGTGCCAAGGCCATTGAATTTTTATGGAGTGAGATATTTTCATAGTAAAGCATTTGGTGTTATCATGTCACACCTAGTGGTTGTCAACACCCATGAAATATATAATTCTTCTTCCCTTTCAAAGAATTCTGTTACATCTGAAAGATAAGAGGTTGAAAACTGGGATGGAGAAGAAAATCACAAGAAAGGAGAGGTGAAGCAAAGCGACTGACCCAATCGTCCTGGGTCGAGCCAACGCAGGACATCTGCCTGTAAGGAGTGGCTGGGGTGGTGTGTTGCCCAACCTGGGGGGCCCTTGAAGGAAACCTAGCCCGGGCTTGGCTCAACTGCCAGGACCCCAGTTTCATCAGACACGGGGACACCTAGCACAGCCAGGCATGCAGGGGGTCTGAACCCATGCTAGGCTCGGGGCTCATGGTGATTGGTGACGCCACTCACCAAACACCCACAAGCGCAGAAGTCTCCTCTGGCGACGCAACCCTGTAAAAGGTATTCAGTACATGAAGTAGATACTGATCGAGCCAAAGTGAGACACACACTTCAACTGAAAAAAAAATGAAAGCACAGCTCAGACATATGATGGATGCCCAAGTGCGGTTGTCTGTCACGTCCAATGTATTTACATGCTCCAAGTGAACTAATAGTGATCATAGATGAACTCACAGCTAAAAAGTAAAATGTGCCCAAAATACTGAAAGCTGAGCTAAAGTATGCACAGCTTCTTTAACAAAATACCTAGTAATGTTTTTGTTTCACTTGTCTTTCTCATTAAGTGACACCTCTTTTTCAGCTACAAATGGAATGTGCGCATGTGAAACCTATAACTTCATGCTAAATCAGGGTCATTCCTTCTCTGCAGTGTGCTGGCTTGCTCAAAATGAAATCAGGTGGTCTTATCTCAGTCTCAAGAAAAAGAATTGTCAAGGCTAGTGCAGCCTTAGCAAAGCTTTTTCTTGAGGCTTCTTAGATAGACCGACAGAGTTACTTTCGAACAAACGAGCCAAAAAAAAAATAGATTATGGACAATAGAATCAAGATTAGACATTCCACTGAAACAAATAGCCAAGTGAAATCACCACTTAGCTGAATGCTCAGGCGGTCGTAACCTGCCAACTTGATAGCCTCCACCAAAAAGCTCTTTTCATTGCATCAGTTTGCAAAGTAAACGGGAAACAGATGCACGATAAAGACAGGCATTGCACGATGGTTCCCACATCAAGCGTAGCTGAGCGTCCTACGACACTGTGACATGGAACGTCCCGATGTCGCATTGTGGTAGCTGGCTGACTCAAGCAGAAATTGCAACCGCATATTTTGGTCATTCCACAGCAGTGTCAGCTCTAAGCAGTTTCAATGTTCTCATGTTTTGTGAAGTTCCTGCAAGCACCATGAGTGACAAGGAAGATGTTGTGATATCACCAGTGTTGTACACGTTCCTCAAAAAATGGAACGTAAGCTCGTTCCTCGTTCCTTCTGGTTTTGGAACGCGTTCCCGTTACAAGTTCCATATGTGGAAAAGGAACTCGTTCCCGTTACAGTTAAAAAATGGAACGTATCGTTACATATACGTTACATTTTTATTTTGCTGAGCACTATATTTAATTAAATCGAGCAAAGCTTTTTTTTTATCTACTCCCCTCAAAATAAGCAGTCACAACGTTGTTCTCCATTTCGTACATGTATCACTGTATTACTTGATTACTGTTATGTAACTTGTATTACCGCTTTTGAAATTTAGCATGTATATTGTGTTATTTTAAGTTGGATAGAAGCCGCCTCGGTGGCTCCGAGGCGAGAGCGCCGGTCTAGAGATCCCCATCGCGGGTTCGAATCCCGGCCGAGGTGCCCGCAATCTGACGGAGGCTTATTGCGGAGAAGGCGCCGTGTAACCGAGCCTTCGGTTGCACGTCGAAAGATCCCCAGGTGGTCCAAATTAATCCTCAGTCCTCCGCTGGGGCGTGCCAGATGCCCGTCGTTGGTTTGGCACGTAAAACCCCCAAACTTGATTTGACTTAAGCTGGATATAATTTCATGTATATGTGTTCTTTGCAACTGCTGTGTGTCTGCAAGGGGACTGAGGACTGTCAAGCTGCTTGAACAGCTTTTTCCTTAGCTCCCATCATACTTTTATTGTGAATAAAGCTTATTATTATTATTATTATTATTATTATTATTATTATTATTATTATTATTATTATTATTATTATTATTATTATTATTATTATTATTATTATTATTATTATTATTATTTCAGCAAGCTTCGCAGCGTGTGCTGCTTAAAAATTGGGTTGTGTGTATGTTTATACAGCCTAGAACTTGGTCTGCCTCCAAGGGCGACGAGTCTCCCAGCTGTAGATGAGCAATTTAGCCAGTGGCAGTACAAACCGCTAGCCTGGGGTCTTTAACGTGCACCACGCAGTAGTGATACACGACCGCACGCCGGTACGATGCTCATCCAGATCGAAACGGGCAGGGGCGGGAATTGAGCCCAGTATCCTGGCTTCTGCAGCGCGAGCTTTCGCTCCACGTGCTCCGAGCTGGTGTGCGCTAGACCACTCGGCCACCGATCCCCCAGCGTGTGCTGCTTACTTTACAATAATAGGTGTTTTTGCCATTTGCCGTAAGGAAATCAATTGCTAATGCTCTTGCTTATAGTATACTAAGGTATGGTATCACATTATTTGGTAACTGTGCAGAAATATGGCAAACTAAAATTGACTGCATCCTTAAGAATTTGTTAGAAGTGTAGGTTATCATTATGATCTTGCACCAGAAGCTGACATCTTTGAGGCTCTACAACTGCCTAACTTCCATTCACTTTTTTGCAATGTGTTGTGCTTTCTCATTTCTGGAGTAGCGAATTTAAACATCCCTTTGTGCCCCGCAGAGATTTACGTACCTCTGATCGCTTCATAATCCCCCGGTGTTTCACAAGATATGGTAAGCGAGAGCGCTCTTATTATGTGCCATACATTTTTAACAGACTCCCCAACCACTTTTTTGAAGCTACAAATAGGAGAAAATTGAAAAATTTATTGAACAGTATTACGCTCTAATTCATTGTACAATTTCAATAATGTACTGTTGTGTGATATTTTGTATCTAATATGTTTGCTGGGATAGTGTGAGGTGATTATTTTTTGTTTCTCGTATAGTGCGATACATGCTTTAAATGTGTGCTCTACGGACTTCTTCTGTGCCATCTGTGACATTCCATTTGCTGGGTTCTGTCCTTCAAGCCTCTACTGGCTTCGACCGACCCGTCACCTTATAGTGTTATGAAGGTGTCTAAATAAATGAAATGAAATGAAATTATTATTATTATTTATATTATTATTATTATTATTAATATTATTATTATTCCATATGTATTTCTATGACTTGTTGATTTGTTGTTCCTATTTGTACGGAGCTGTATGTGTAGTGTTCAGACGTTCGCGTCTGTTTGCGTCCAAGTGAAGCATCCATATGTATTGGAATAATTTTTTTCGTGTCTTCATTTCTATGTGCAATTTTTGTGCACACTTAGAGCTGCAGCCCTTAGGCGCCCGTTTCGGCAGGCGGCGTCGCCGTCGCCGTCGCCGTCGGCGTCGGCGTAACCGTTTGAGGTCACGTGACCCCCAGGTCACGTGACCTCCCTAGTCACGTGACCCCCAGGTCACGTGGTCCCCGAGTCATGTGGTCCCCAGGTCACGTGACCCCTGGTCACGTGACCCCCGAGGTCACATGATGAGGATGACGATGACGAAGCGGATGCCGATGACGTCATCAGTGACGTGCTACTTAGGTCACGTGACCCATGATCACGTGACCCCCGAGGTAACGTGATGCTGATGACGATGCGGATGCTGATGACGTCATCAGTGACGTCACTGATGACGTCATCGGCATCCGCATCGTCATCGTCATCATCATTGATGACGTCATCAGTGACGTCACGTTACCCCCCTCCCCCCGAGGTCGCTCGCCCCCCCGTACCCTTCCCTCCTCCTCCTCAAGAGCTGCGCTCTAATTCGGCGTTACTGGCAGTTGTAAACGGCTTTCACTTTTTTTTGTTTTGTTTTTCTGTACAATTTTGTGTACACAGTTCTCGCGTCTTCTTTTTGTAGAACTTTATGTAAAACTGTCTTCCGTGTTTTCCTTTTTTGTGCGTGTTTTGTTCTTTTTTACGTGCGCCAGCACCAAAACCGCAAGGTTGTTCCTGGGCACAAATAAAAACTATTCTTGATTCTTGATTCTTGATTATTATTATTATTATTATCATTATTATTATTATTATTATTATTATTATTATTATTATTATTATTATTATTATTATTATTATTATTATTATTATTATAAAATGGCAATATACGAAATTTAATGTTGTGATGGATGGATGGAGAAGAAAAGCAAGTGGAAGCAGGGGTTTCATTTGTTGATATATTCACCTTTAAAAATCTCGGCTTTTAGCCATAATCATGTTTGTGATGGGCGATTCAGAGGAGCCAAATGTGTGGCTTACCCTACATTGCACGAGCGTTTTACAGCAACCTCACACGTTTCAATCTAACAAAGTTCCTTGTTCGAACATAACAACTGTTGCTGTCCGCAAAACGAAGAAGCGAAGAAGAAGGTAGGGCTTTTTTGGAATTTCAGTCTTGAAAACTAACAGTCCTTCTTTTCGAAGGTTGGGTTCGTTGTTTAGTTTGAAGGTGGGGGACAAGGGGAAAATGAAAAAAGGATAATTTTTTTGCGTATCTTTTAAGTCACCAATGCTCGGCATACAAGTGAAGCGGTCGATGTCTGGTAACCTGGTCTTTTGTTTTAACTGTAGGTCTTTTTGTGGAAATTCAGTGATGGCTGTAGTCGGCCTTAGATTTCTGGGTGTATGAGGATTCGTGGAAGCAAAGAAAGTAGCCGAGTTTAAAACGTGCCTCTTTTTTTTTGTCTTTTCCTTCGACTTTGCTTTTGTACCGCAGTCCCGGGCACTGAAAAAAGAATCAATGCCCACTATCCCCTCCACCCGACTGTTACCAAGCGGGAACCACACAAAATAAACCCTAAGATAAGTAACCAAAAAGTTAACGAGATCCAGCTCTTCGTAAAGATATTGTTATTATACTTTTAGATTTTCCCTCTCGAAAATTAGGTAAAAATTACCCCACTGGAAGAAAAAGGAACGCCGTTCCTTTTTCCGTTCCAGTAAAAATGTAACGAGTTCCCGTTCCAGTTCCACCGAGGCAGAATGGAACGGCGGCGTTCCTTCGTTCCTCCTAAAAGGAACGCGTTCCAGGAAGCGCCGTTCCTTGGAACGCCGTTCCGTACAACACTGGATATCACCACCTATAGCTACAAACAAACAGAGCATTGCTACAACGACAATGATGCCGAGAAGCGGTGCTAAAATGCTGAAAGGTAGTGCATGTTTTGGTTTTGCTGCATATTTGGTTTTGGTTTCAAAATTAAGAAGGTGAACAGGAATTGCAACGGCCAGGGTCCTTTGGGGTAACAACCGCTACGAAGTCACGTAAGCAGTGTCGAGGTGTCAGCTGTGCCGGGGCTCACGTTTCGTAATGACGCACTGTGCACTGTTGTCAGGCAGCCGTCACTCATATACCTCGAACAGTGCGAGAAAGATGTGGGCAGGTAAGCAGTGAGAGCCAGTCAGCTTTAACACCAAAAACAGGACCGGGAAGGGTACGCGGCTCATCAGCTTTAACGCCAGAGAGGCTTGAGCCAAGCTGGGCACGGAGAGCGGAGCCTGAGCAGAATGCGCAAGGAAAACCAGACAGTCCTTCCTTAATGTCAGTCACAAAGAGGCGCCTACAGCTGCACTGTTGCATATATAGGAGGTAGAAGTTGGGGCGCAGTGCTTTTCTCGAAATAAGCTTCGATCACTTTTCCATGATCCCGGGTGGTGCTTGGCAATTGTCTCGTGGAAGCCGACAGCCCCGCACATGTACAGCGACAAATGCCAAAAAACAGCCCCAAAAATACAAGAACGCACGAGGGAGGCTTATTTTCGTCGGTCGCATTTTCTGCCTTGTACAGGGAAGCAACACCCTTGTGGTGATTGCTGCTGACCGGTAATTGAGCAGGCATTATCAGATATGCTATGCTATGCTCCATGTCGACCACCTATTCAGGCAGGTCAGGCATGAAAGAGCTTGGCAGGCCACCCCTATCACTGGTACCCCAGTGTTGACCGAGACATTGCAGTCCATGTGAGAAGGTGCAAGACATGTGCCGAGTCCTGTTAAATGCCTCTGGCGTAGGTTCGGGTCCGCTGGTCGGATGCCAAGCAATGCCGAACACGGCTCATATTATGCCATATATACTGCTGGAGAGATTACGTAATGCTGATCCCGTTGGTCCACTCAGACACAAAGCAGATCAGAAGCATCGGCCAATATCACAGTGGAGGATGCCGCCAGCTCCTCTGCGTACGGGCAGCCGTCGATGAAGCTTCGTGGCGCGCGCGCGTGCTCGTGCACGCTGGTTCTTCGCCGTGGGGTCTCGAGCAAGGAGGCCAGTGAAGACAGCGGCCGTCTTGTCGGCGCGCTACCTTCTTGGGAGCTGGGCGGCCATCTTTGCGCGCTGACTATATTCCATTCATCCTAAGCTGAGACTGCGGTGGAAGCTTCGTCCTCAATGGACCAGGCATACATCCCTCTTTCGTTACGTGATC
>JAZHYW010040178.1:0-46334 GCA_037355805.1 Ixodes ricinus
CCTTTCTCATTCTGGACTCGGCTCATTTGAACCCGTTCTCACTCAAACACAGTATTCCAAACCATTCGCCTAACGCTCTTCGCGCTTTAAGCTTTTGTTATTATGCCCTTCTCGGTTGAACCCGCTATCATTTAAATCCTTATTGTTTAATTAAACACTGTCTTAAAACAAGCACTTCGCGTTTCTACCCGTATCTTATAAAAACATATTGTTTAACAATTTGCGTGTAATCCTTTTTAGAGTTTTCTTGGCATTTCAACCAGTTTCTCTCTCTCTCTCTCTCTGCGTTAATAAACGAATAAAAATAATGGAGATGTTGGCACTGATAATAACAGTGCCGGTTACTCCATGCTAATTGTTATATGAGAAAAAAATAACCATATCTAAAACAAAACAAGCACACAAACAAACAAAAATCCCGCCGGAGTACCCATACATATTATTACAATTCAAACATGTTTGTCGATCCATTTTCGTGGCCTACCTGTGCCAATGTGCACCGATGCGAACACTTAATGTCATGTTCCACACCAAGGCTAACTGGCGAACGCTTACCGCCCGCACCGGCAGCATCACAAAGCAGCGGCCGCGGCGGGTCTCTCGCCCTACTGTGCACCTCGTCGCTCACAAGGCGCCGCCACCACCACTCAAAAGCACCACCAGCAGGAAGCGGCCAACGATCCTGTGCCGACCCCCGCGTGGATCATTTTAACCCTTTTGCATAATATTCATTGCACTCGAAATATGTTCACAGAATTCTTTATTTTTCCATACCGTCCCGTTACAAGTGATTCGCAAAGCATTATGCCGTTTAAACCGTATGGCTAATCGTTAGGCTGCTAAACGGCTCTTCTCGAGACGCATAATACAAAACATTTTTGGCCGCAAAATGAGTCATCGCGCCTCAATGCGATACCATGCTTGGTAAAGCTTTATTCTGCAGCTTTGTCCCCACAAGCATTATCAACGCAGAAAATGATATACAATTACGTAAACTTTATGGTAATTTGTTAAACTGTTGAATATGACCACAGCAACAAAACACTGGACCATTTAAAGGCCAGAGAATGCCTTCGCCCTCCTTAGAAAGTCATAAAGGGAGATCCTGCCATTGGCAAGCTGGCCCTCCAGCTCACAAAGTTTCCGGTCTTTGTTCACCCACTTCTGGCCTCGGCCACGCGCGGCACCGCCATTTGCCAGTTGCTGCAAGGAGATCCTGGTCAGCGCCTCATCCTTCTTAATAAGGTCAACGAAGGAATAAATGTTGGGGTGTGCCCTCCTAGACATGGCGTTAATTTTTCTGTGCCATGATTCGATATTGTTGTTAGTTCGTGAACCCCTGTTGCCATTCTGGTTCCATTGCTGAACAGCAAAGTTACCATTTATCCACGTGCCGTCAAAATAGTCCAGCACATTCACAATGCCGGCGATACCTAGAGAAGTGCCTTCTAGACGTAGGTGCGCCCAAGCACGTGGAACATCACTCACTGGTACGAATGCCAGCGCCACCAACTTCCTTATGAGCGATCTTACAGCGCTATTCTGAGCGTAATCTGTCTGCAGACCGGCTCTTTGTACAGCAGCCCACACGCGTTGAGTGAAATGAAAATGGCACCCTCGGTGGACTGCCGCAGGAAACGCTACCTGCAATCCTGCGATCAATGCCTGCTCGAAATCTGTCAAGAACTCGTCAGGGCATGGGTATGCGATACCCGCATTGGTAAACACATTCCTTAGGTTCTGAAACGCTCGCACGTAAGTGTCACGTGACCTTCCCTGCAGCAAAAGGTACACTGTGGGCGAGTGCGTACCGTCCTCCTTGACGTGAATAGTCAAAAGCTGATCAAATATTTGCGGTACCACAAAAAATGTCCCATCCGCAAATATGAACTTTGCTGAAGATAAGCGCAGCAAAGCCTCGTGAGAAGCAAACCCCAAGATACGCGAACCAGGTACGCTGCTATCGTCAATGACAAGAAACGGACGACCGTCTTCAGTTTGCTGGTAGAGTGTGCTCAGTTGTACGTCATCAGCGGTCGTAGGATGCTGTGGCTGGTGACGACGTCTTTCCCGATACAAAGTGTCCTTCAGGCTCGAAAATGTTGGTATTTCCGCCACAACTTCAGCCGGGGCCTAAAAATTGTTAACAAGGACACATATTCATTATACCATAAACGATAACTAATTCACATAGGAATGCATAGATAATCAGTGCTTACTTCGTGTGACACCCGAAGTAGTTCCTCGTTGTATAGACTTGGGGCTGCGACGTGTGGATTGGCCGCAACCGTGCTTTTCAGTGTCATTCTCATCTTGTCTTTGACGATGGTTGACTCGTCGGGAGCGTGATTGTGGTCATCTGTGCTCAAAGAGTGGAAGGTTATTCAATGCGACAAAACTGACATTGTACAGAATGCGTAGCAAAAAGAAGCACATAAATTCTCAACTTACGGAGCCGGTTCTTGATGAGATCTTGTTCGGTTAAAACCGAAGCCGGGCAGCCGGACGAGACGTACATCGCACACCTCCACGCTACGGTACCGCAAGTGTTTTCTCTCTTGCGATGGTATTTGTAACCATCAAGATGGAGACACGGATTCTTTTTCTGTGTTTCTAAAACGACGAAGTCCGACATATCTTACAACGTGCTTAAAACAAAGGGAAGTGAGGTATAGAAAGGAGGAGCAACAGTTGAGGATGAAGGTTGAAGATGGAGCGCAAATGATACATGGATGCTGCAAAGTGGCGCCATCTTGTGCATTGCACATGAAACAATCTTCCTTATGACTGCGTGCCGCCCTGAGCCCCCGAGTCTGTCGGCGGGCGAGTGCTGTTTCGGTACTTCATTTCTCTTCTGGTGCTGTTGATGTCGTTAAGTTGTCATCGTGTGCAGCGGATGGATCATTGTGCTCCTCGTGTGTTATTGCTTGTAACTACCGCAGAAAGATTGCGAGATCATGATGTTGGATTAATTCGGGTTCAGTGGTCACGTCAAGAATGCGAGTACTACCGTATTTACTCGAATCTAGGTCGATAGCTTTTATAAAAAAATTAAAATCGGAACTTGGGGGTCGGCCTAAAAACGAGGATGCGGTTCCCGCCTACACCACTTCGCGGCAATGCCAGCTACCGAAACCGAAACTGCCGTATTTATTCGTCGCGGTAGAGTTGCGCCGTTTCATGTTCCAGAAAGCTTTTGGTGCACGAAAAACAACCAAAACAGCAACAGGCCCTCCGCCGTGGCCGCCGCTCGCGCGCATACCTCGGGCGTCGGGTTTCGCGCTTCCGCTGCCGCGCAGCCCCCGCATGCCCCTCGCTACGCAAGGGGGAAAGGGAGGGAGAAGGACGCGATGCACCATGCCAGCCATGCACCTTGCTCCTTGCCCCCTCCCTTCTCTCCTTCGCAAACGCGCACGCACACACACACACACACACAAAAAAAAGTTTTGTTTTGTTGTTTATGGCGACTCGCGGCGTTGCTCGCGTCTTTATTTGAAAACACGGACATAAACCGCTAACACCCCCGTCGGATTCGTAGCCGATCTAGTATTGTATATCAGAAATAATTGTCGTTCTGTGTTTAATTAATGGTGTTTTACCGCTCCGAGTCCTTTCTAATCGGCCTAAAGGATTTGTTTTTTGGCTATGTTGTTTTGGGGGTTGGCTTAGAATCGATGCCGGCCTTGGATCGAGTAAATACGGTATAAGCATAACTCTTTGAGATGAGCACGTTTATGCTGGGGGCTGTTCATTGCTGTAATGTCACTGGATCTACATTGCTCCAATGCTGGGGAGTGTGCACGCGATGACGCTTTTAAAACTGCGGCTTTTTTTTTTTGTTGTTGAATGTGCGCGTGCAGATGTTGCGTGGCTTGACGGCTTTCTTACCAGGCACAGCTTTTTTCTCCATTTCAGTCGTGAATGATCGGATGCAAATTATGCTCATCTGGCATTATTTAATTATTTACAACCGGTGCAGGAGTGGTCGTAAAGATCTACGATCATTTTATATTTGCCTATATGTCGTCCGTCATGCCGTGGATTGGCATGCACTCTAGATGTCGTTCTCCAAGAAGCATTTCAAGGCGCAATAAAGCTCCAGGTGCCTGTACATTCATACTGCCTATGGTTCCTTTATTTCGGTTTCTCGCGAGTGTATGCTGAAATTAGTGCTTTTCCCTAGCCTGATCATGTACACAGTTAAAATGAGAAAAGTCGTTTTGAGAATGGTCAAAACCAGAAAGTATGTTTTGAGAAAGTTTGAAGCCTGATCATGTACACAGTTAAAATGAGAAAAGTCGTTTTGAGAATGGTCAAAACCAGAAAGTATGTTTTGAGAAAGTTTAAAAGGAGAAAGGTTTAAATGAGAAAAGTCGTTTTGAGAATGATCAAAACGCGATAGTTCGTTTTGAGAACGGTTCAAGTGAGAAAGGGAGAAAAGCGAAAGTTGTTTTGCGCTGGGTTGAAATGAGAAGGTTAAAACGAGAAGGTAGAAATGCGAACGGGTTCAAATGAGAACCACCCGTCGGTCGGGTCGGTCGGTCACATGATCTGGGGGTCACGTGACCTCGGGGGGGGGGGGGTCGGGTCGTGGCGATGGCAGCGATGACGTCACTGATGATGTCATCAGTGACGGTGACGATGCCGATGACGTCATCAGTGACGTCACTGATGGCGTCACCAGTGACGTCACGCGTCCCATAATGCACCGCGCAATTACGCCAACGGCGACGCCGCTCAAGCCGGAAACGGGCGCCTAAGAGCTGCGCTCTAAAACAGTTGTTACAACTTACAGCATCCCTCATTGCAATGCTTCTGCCACAAGACCTCTTTGAAGCCATTCGCTGTCGCTCTGCTTCGTCCATGTCCTCACGCAAATGATGCTACAAGCACGAGCTCCGGTCTTTCAGCGTCCCTGCCAAGAACGTGCGCTCGTGCAGTGCAAGTACTGTGTTAGGCCACATGCTGGTGCTTGTAGCATCGGCTGCATCTGGATATAAGCTGAAACGAAGTATTGCTGCCGTTACTGTGTGCTTTTCTGGAGCCCTGGAGTTACTTCATCTTAATAGTGGAGCAAACAGTGCCGCCATATTGCGATAAACTCAAATGTATTTAAGTTGGTGCGTCTCCTTCTTGGCTGTACTTGCATGACTATAGACGTTTCCATTGTTTACTAAAAATCGCAGTCCAGCCAGCGCACCGCTTGCAATAGCGGCCAGCCAGAAACTGCGCTTGCGTAACACACAAATGCAGCAATGAACACGCCCTAATACACTTTTATGGAAAGGTGCATTGCAAGCCCGCAGCCCGCGTTGGCCTGCCCGAGGCCCCACGCAGAAAACTTGGCAACATAAAAAAGGCTAGCGAGCAGTGAGGCGTATGACGGAGCAAGATACAACCTGAAAGCTATTTCCACTTGTTTGTTTATATTTACCTCTTTGCAAGTCAGTTCCATCACGTGTCACACTGTCGTGCAGTTTTGCTTTATATGTTTTGTGTAATTTTCATGTAATTTCGTGAAAGATGTTTCAAATAAAATGTTAACTGAAACTACTGTTAAGTTCACATGGATTTCCTTGAGTTTTGAAGATCAGGGGACATTTAGCCTCTATTTTAACATTCTTAAAACTCGTATGCTGCTCCGAACTTGCTCTAAGACCTTGCTTTTGCTGCTCCCAGCCTGCTCCAAACTCTAGTTTTTTTTTCTGCTCCCAAGGTTGCTCCAAAGCTGCTTCGCCCAGTACCATCCCTAAGCACATGATGAGGTCAATATTTATAAATCTTTATCTTCGTATCCGACACGTCGTTCACTTCGACAGTGTTGGTGCTGTCATCATCTCACTCATCCTCGTCCATGTCCACCGATGGGTCAGGAAGAATAATAACCATATTGACATCTTTATCAACATCTTGAGCAATGTCCACAGCTGCCCCTAGGGCTTTGCTCAACTGGCAAAATGTATAATTTTTCCGAAAAAACGTTGGGGTTTATTGAGGCAGCACCCAGCAAGAGTCAGTGTCTGTAAGTATAGACGTCGGCCCATTGTACTACAGAAAGTATGCCGACGTATATTTTGCCATAAAGTGAGATTAGAATCAAAATCGTGAATATCAATATATGCGGTGATATATTTGCTCCATCCTAAAATAATATACATAAAAAAACTGAATTATAGTAAACATTATATGACTGAACTAAATTAAAATTAGAGTGGAAATGCCAGCACTGAAGCGCAAAATAGTGATTTAGAGGTATTCAGGCAACCCCTGGTACAGGGGTGTGACATCTGCGCCAATTGTGCCATTTTGATACAAACACGATTTTCTGTGCCTAGTTGCGCCAAAACGCGAAATCGATCGAAATCGCGCCACACTGCGCCAAAAACACTCCAAAACTATAAAATAAGTTTGCTGCGATGCTTGATGTAGCGGAAGCGAGAGTTTGGTTGGCAACATTCAATCTCGTCGTAGTAAAGTACACGGCATGGGTACAGGGTGGCGCAAGCAACCGCCGGATTGAAGATTTCAGCTGTAGTATCCTTCTATACCTATAATACGTGGTCTTTTCACGATTTTCCTACTACTTAACGCTGTCATTTTTGACTGCATGCTAACGGTGCGCTGTCACGCGGTCTCATTGTCTGGCCGCGGGAGGTACGACGCACAGGCTATCAAGATGAGCAAGTATTTCTTTCGTTTTGAGAGTAAACCTTTTCTTAAAAGTGCTATTGAGCGCCTCCATTGTGTAATTGTTCATTCGTGTCTGTAATCTCGTCAAAATGGATGGCGCTGCCGCTGTGAATACTTTCGGTTATCACATACGTGCTTCCAGTGCGTGAGCAATCAAATGAATCGGTCACACACCCCTATTTGGCGTGCATGTGCTGCTCATAGTTTCTCTACCAATTCATTATTTACCTTGTGACTCACTTTTGCGGGGAGCTTTTTTCTATCTGCACATGCTTTCTACGAGCGTCCAATCGATGTCTGGTTGTAGTAAACTGTGCTTCCCTGTTCGTGCTCTCGAATCACCGCTTTAAAAGTTTTGCACTACAATTGCGCTTTGGCACCAGTTCGTAGAAGCTTGAGGTACCTGGTGCCCAGCTAACTTTGCAGCAAGTTTGTGTTTCCTGTCCTCATCTATGCGCATAAAACTCTAGTTTGCCTTTTCCGTTTTTTTTTTTATTTTTTTTTGTGCGTATTGGCACTGATGACTTATTGGAACCAGGGTGGACAAAAATAATGACTAAAAAAATAAAAATCTGATTTATGTGATTTAGTATATAAATTTTCGTATGATTTAAATTGCTGATAAGCTGCTCTAACATTTTCTACTCCTAGTCTGCTCCAAACTGTAGACTTTTGTGCTCCAAAGTTGCTCCAAAATACATAAGCTGCTGCTCCAAATCGAGAATTTTGTGCTTTTAAGTTGCTCCAAAATCCAGATTTTTCTGCTCCGAAAATTGCTCCAAAACCTGTTTCACCTGTCTCACCCCTGCTGGTAGCAAAAATGGGTTCCCACAAAATCAAAATACTGTAAAACCCTTTATTTTCGCGGCCCTATTTTTTCAGCGAATCCGTCACAGAGGACATAGTTGCGGCCACTGAATTTCGCAAATTCCAGAGACCTGCATTGAAATTCTAGGACCGGAATTTTCGCGTGCCTTCAGATTTCGCAAATTTTTCAATTCGCGATTTTGCGAAAAATTAAGGGCTCGATGAACATTAAGGGTTTTACAGTATTGATTTTCAGAAGTTCTAAAATTAAAAATCTTGCTGTGCTTCTTGAAGTATGGTGGGAATACTTCCCACCATACTTGTACGGGTTAAACTTGGGAGTTTTGTAGTACCTGATGCCCGTTGCACGCATTCTCTGGAAAAAGAGAAAAAAGAAAAAGAAGGTCGATAACAAGATGTTGTAGCACTGTCAATGCCAAGAGCACATGCCGGGGTACACTTTTTCGTGCACTCCGGAACAGAAAAGAAGCAAAGGTATTAGGAACGGAGCAGAGAGGAGTGGCTCCGTCTCTGGAGGGGGAGTTATCTGGCAGGGGCGATCGGCCCGAGCGAAGAGTGTGTGTCGAACGCCGGCCATCGCGCGCAGAATGGAATACAGAATTTTAACCAAATCTTTACATTGTATGGTTGCGTTTTCTTTGTCGTCCGCTACGGGTTCGACGTGTATTTTTTCTGAACACTTTATTAAGTATCCCCAACGGATGTAAACGCGACACTGACGCCAAACGACTCCTGCCGTGACACATCTCCGTGACTGTACCAGGGGTTAACGTAGGACCGCCGAATTGTTGTTAAGCCTCGGTCTCGGGTTAGTGTGTCTATGGTAAACTTTGGCCAGCTTCCCTGCGCACTAACAGCACTCTCTTTTTGCACCCCTCGCAGGTAAAAGTCCGGCTGCAGAGACCCCAGCCGGAACCCCAGTCATCTCTAACATCAGGTCATTGGCACACGTTGCCGGAACAAAGATGCCCGTCATCCCGACCTCCATGCAGCAGGCATCGTCTGCGACGATCGTGACCGCTAGCCCCCTCACAAAGGTGTGTCCCGCCTCATTGGCTGAGGGGCCTGGAAGGCCACTTCACCGCTGCCTCGAGCTGCCTCCAAAGCAAAGTGCTGGCCTACGAATTCCAACTTGGTGGTTGGGTCTTATGCTGCCCAGTTTAAAAGGGTACATCTTGTTGTCACATGCCAATTGTTCGTTGGTCGAATGGTCGCAGGGCAGCTCGGCACGTCGGAGTGGAGTAGACCGATTCAGACTGAGTATTGTAAGAGTCGTACCTAAAAAAGCAGTCGAAGCCAAAGAATGTGAACTGATCCGTTCTATGGTGCAAAATCATGAACCTTTAATTTGCAAAGAGAGAAGAAAGAAAAATTTGTTACGCTGTATCTGGGACACAGCCACAGTGGGTTTGTGAAACATCTTGTGCTTGCTGCAGAAAGTGTATGGGCATGAGGGTACAGGAATGACATAACCAATTATACAAAACTTACATTTATTTGCACATTACAAAGCTTACATGCTTAACTTACCTTACAGCTAGTGGGGGTCTTACGGTCTAATCGTGCTCGCTCCCTATTCGCTCCTTATGGAGAAGGACACGTTCATCCATGGCCAAAGGGGGTGGTTATGGATTAGCGTCCCTTTGTCTTGCCGCCCAAGTCTCTTCACGCCATTTCTGGACCCTATGTGTCGAACGTGGGGTGCCATAGCACAAGCAATCATCAAACTTCGGCACAAAATTACACACTTTTAAGCTTACAACTCTTGATGAGCACCAATTTTAGTCTAATGGATTATACCTACTATGTCAGGATGAGTCTCTCTAACACAACCACTTCCGCTCGAATCGACAAACGTACTGCCGAGCTACGCCTCTGTGAATGCTGCACGCAAAGCTAATTTTAGCTCTGATTACATCATGCGTGGCGTGACAACGGCGTCATCTGCGCACGCGACACTTGCTTGATCGAGTAATAGCTTCTTTCCTCTAATTGTCAATACCAGGGTAAACTGCACGGGTAGTAGAGTCTCAAAGATATGAGCGATATTAGTGTTACATGTTTTTGTTACATGCAGTGTTTAGCAAGTGACCCCCTATGACCAAAACGAAGGATGTTTCACGTCGAAAGAAACTGAGAGAATAACAACCAAGTCCTCAGGGCGATTTACATTGGGTACAAACATTGCTTGCACATCTTTGTAAAGGTACACTAGCTTATTTTCTGCCATGCATTTTTTTTGTTTTCTCGCCCAAGCTTATCTTGCCCAGTCCACGGGTTCTTTTATGTCATGCATGAAGTGAGGGAGGGACAAATGTAGCCATGTTGTAGCAGTCGCCGACCAATTTTTTTTACTTTTGCAGGGACCAAAAAAAAATGTCAGGATAATAGAGCATCTGAAAAATCAGCAAGATTAAAAAATTGCCTTTAGTATGTTCAAGTGGGCTTTAAAAAGCAGTCAATAGTGCCCTGCTTGAGGTAATGGCTCCGCTTGTGTTCGGCCACTTACTATTAGCTTGAGAATCGCTGCCTTCTCAAGCGTAATGGTCGACTTCTTTTTGCGCTTCTTAGCGCCACTTCGCGGCAGTGGAAGAACAGATGGGGCCATGACGTCCAAGCCAGCGTAGTCCGAAAATATGATTCACCGAGACGAGATGAGAGGTGCAAGTTCACAACTGCAGAATGGCGAATGAACAAAGCAAAATGGTAACAATGATGATGAGAATGACTTGCAGCCACAGAAAAAAAAGCCGTAGCATAGCTTCAGCTAACCATATGTCTTAGCAGTATTCAAGTAGCACTGCCAAACCAAGCAAATCCATGTGCAGCCAACATAGAATCTAACATGGCTTCTCGGTGTTGTTTTACCCGCTGATTGCCCGCAACGATTTTGCCCCTAAAAATCTAACTTTCGGACTTCAAGCTGTCTGAAACATTGATTGTGAAAGTGCACTATTTATATCAGGTTGTTCACGGTTCCTCCTTTAGGTTCGAAATATTGAGAGAGTCCAAATTATTGGCGCCCTAAAAATTGGTCAGCGACCGTATTTGTGTTTTTCAAGTAGCGTTCCATCGCGCTTCTTGTCTTATTTTGTAAAGTGTCGCTCTGATGCTCTTATTTACTACCTTACTGCATTCAGTCGTTATCTGCATAACTTCTGCAGTTCATTTTACGACATGTGTTGACTTTTTTCATTGCCGCCGCGCCAGATACATGTGAGGAGGCTAGAGGAGCACAGGAATCAGCATTAGCACTGATGTAGATTGAGCATTTCCATGATTCTAAGGCAGCACTGAGGGTTCAAAGGCCAATTATTAATGCAACTCAGGTTTGCTCAGTAATAGTGACGGGACATTCACTTTAACAAGCACCCAAGCATATTTATGATTGCGTAATTAAAATGTTCAGGAAGGGGATAAAAACAAAATTTTTTGTATGAGGTCATTCTGTGTTTCCTGAAAGCATCATGCTTTACCGTCATAAGAAATCAAAAACAGTGTATGATTATGTATGGTATATAAGGTAGGTGACAAATGTTTAATTTATATTTTATCTGATGCTCGGAATAATGGTAACTCTCAACATCGGAAGCGATTTGTTTGTTCATGATATTACATACCTTAATGTGTTAGACGTTAATCATTCTTGCAACAGAAACATTCGTTCGATCGGTTTATTATATAATAAAAGGATATATTAAAAGGTTAAAGAAGAAAGAAAACACCCACTGCTTGGTCTAATGTGTGCAATCCATTCAGGTGCTTTAAAGGGTAACTGCAAAAAAAAAAGTGTTTTTTTAAACAGACTAATTGGGACAAGCATGTCACAAAACAAATCTTCCACGAAAAAACAAATTTTTTTTTTAGCAATATTTACGCCACAGGACGTAGTTTAGTCGGAGTCACTACCTCTCCACATTTGAAACTCCCGCTCTTAGAAGCGCTCAGAGTGGCTGCTATACGTCACTTCATGACGTATAGCAGCCACTTCGTGACGTATAATACCAACTTTGTGGCGCGCGATTTAAAACGAACGAAATAGTCGCAAACTAAAATCAGTCTTGTGCTATAAATATTGCTGTAAAAAATTTTGTTTTTGGCGGAAATATTGCTTTGTGACATGCTTGTCCCAATTAGGCTGTTTAAAAATACACTTTGAAACAATTGACTCACGTCAATTGCTTCAGTTACCCCAACTAACTATATTTTTGGAATCACCGGCCTTTACCCTTTCCGGTATGCCATTTAGTTCAGTGAAATTCAGAATAGTTATTGTGAAATCGGCAAGTTCAAATGATACTAAAGCCAACATTCAAATATACCTGCGCTTTTCAGTTCTCTAACATCAGTGGAAGGCAGGCTTGCGGGTCGAGTGGGCATCTGTTTCCTGCTGCTGGGCGGGTGCTGGAGCGAGCCTCCAATGCATTCGTATGACACCTTGAAACTGCTTGTAATCAGTTGGGAGCAAAGTTTACAGTCCAACGAGTGAACCCCTGCCTTCTGCTGATGTCACTTTTTCCTTGTTGCAGGCAGAGAATTTCACTTTTAAAAAACATGGTGAGGGCCAAAATCGTAAATTCAATAGCTTTGGAAAAAATTTATTTGAGCCCAATATTTGGGTTACTATTTCAGCTAGTTAGTGTGTTTAGCAAATTTTCAGACAAATAGGGTACCATCAGACAAATCGGGGACGCTAAAGTACCCCTTTAAAGTTTTTGTTTTTTTAGAGCGCAGCTCTTAGGCGCCCATTTCCGGTTTGAGCGGCGTTGCCGTTGCCGTCAACCGCATGGTGCATTATGGGAAGTGACAATGTCCCATAATGCACCGCACGGGACCCTTGTGACGTCACGAGGGTCCGTCGCAGTGCGATTATGGGACATTTCCCATGATGTACCGCGCGGGGAGTCCCCTTCCCACCTTCCTCTCCTCCGCGCGGTGCATCATGGGAAATGTCCCATAATGCACCGTGCAGGGAGGAGGGAGGAGGGAGGGAGGGGGA
The DNA here is from genome assembly GCA_037355805.1 of Ixodes ricinus. NCBI lineage: Eukaryota > Metazoa > Arthropoda > Arachnida > Ixodida > Ixodidae > Ixodes > Ixodes ricinus. The sequence continues at coordinate 12,518 of JAZHYW010040178.1, forward strand.
AAAGGAGGTGAACGAGGAGGGAGCAGAAGGACGAGGAGAAGATGGAGAAGGAAGAGGAAAGAGGAGTGGCAGGGAGGATGAGGATGTGAGGAGGAGGAAAAAGGGATATACCCTCCCCTCAGCACCCTTCCTCCTCCTCCTCAAGAGCTGCGCTCTATCCGGCGTTACCGGGCGCTGCAAACGTCTTTAATTTTTTTTAATACTCAAAATTAACTTGAATTAATTTATATCGGCACAAAGTTGGGATTTTCCGAGTGAAAGAAAGCTGACACAGGCAGTTTGAGGGTGCCTGCAGGGAAATAGCACAGGGTGCAGCGCTGGTGATGCCGGATAGGGATTTACTTTCAGTGGCTAGTGACGCCAAAATGTACAAAATGCATCCGTCTAAGTAAATAAAGACCTGTCCGTCACAGGCTCATGAAGTGGTGCCTGACAGCTGCTGGAGGTCGCTTTTTTGTACTTTTTAGTTTCATTGGAAAATGGTTATGAAAGATACACCTCAAGCTTCACTTGGCGGGCTTGCCACTTAAAGGATACTACAACGAAATTTCGGCGCTCATTTTTTGGTCTATATGTGTTCAAAAGAGCAGTATCACATGGAACATACCAATATCTTGCTAAAAAGTCTCGAAAAGGAATTTTAAAACGAATTAAACGATTAGCAAAGAGCACCTGGTGGATGTCGCTAACGCCTCGTTTGTAATGCTCGTCTAGGAACCTTGACAGCTAGTGACGGAGGTCGTCTCGCCTCCGGCCACGACGAGAGAAGGGGGAAGGAGGAACTCCCTCTTCCCGAGAATCCCTTTGTGTGTCGCAGAAGTCGCTATTGTCCCCCTACAAGATTATAGAAGATTAACCCGTCACTCAAAATTCATACAAAAGCAGCCGCTTCGGTGGCTGGAACGACTAGGCCATCCTCTCGGACGTCAGCCTCGCCGTAGCTTTGCTCGTCTTGAGACGACCTACGTCACGATATGCGCTGGGCCTTCTCCGAGCGCTTGCCAGAGTGGGCCGTTTATAACGAAAAATACAGCCACCAGGATCAAAATACAAACGTGCGATTGTCATTTACGGATATTGTGGATCATATTCAACCTATTTTTGAACACGACGGGAATATTTCAAATTTCGCTGATAGTATCCCTTTAAATCCTGAACATGCTGTAAGCAAAGGTTTGCATAACAAATACTGTATTTACCCGAAAATAGGTCGACTCACGAAAATAGGTCGACCCCTATTTATTGAGCCCACCGAGGATAAAAAAGAAAAATAAGTTCAAATATAGGTCAACCTTTTCTTTTATTAATTTTATAGGGAACAGGGCAAAGCTCTGGCAAAGAAAGAAAACAAACCTTTATTTAGAGCACTCTCAGCTAAATGACAGGGCAATGCCAAAAACTTAATCATTGTCAGAACTTCCAGACATGTCATCGTCGTCCAAAGCTTCGTCAGCTTGGTAGACATGCTCACAAATTCGCAACAAAACCTCACTGACACTGTTGTAAAATGATGACAAGAAGAAACGAAAGAAGGTAGAGGACGCGACGAAAGATTAAATACAAAGACGCGAGCAATGCCCCGAGTCCCCGTGAGCAACACGTGAGCCGAGCCGCCGCTAGCAACAATAAAAAATAATCTTTTTTTCTTTTTTTTTTTACGTTTGCGAGGGAGATGGATGGAGGGCAAGGCGCATCGCATCGCATCCCTCTTTCTCCCCTTCCCTCTTGCCCAGCAAGGGAACATTGGGGGAACGCTACAGGTGCAATGGCAAAACCCGACGCCCCAAGGGATGTGCGCGAAGAGAGCGGCGGCCACGGGCGGGCGGGCGTCGGCTGCTGCTGTTTCGGTTGTTTTCGTGCACCAAAAACTTTTTGAAACAAGAAGGGCGCGGCTCATGGTGACGACGCCGGCTCGGTGACTCGACTAGCTCTCGATAGCTCCATGCCCCCGGTAGGGTCGCGAAATTTGGTCACGAATGTAGGTCGAAATTCTTTGGTCATGATTATAGGTTGACCCTTAATTTTTGACAACATTTCTGAAAGAAAAAGGTCGAACTTATATTCGAATAAATACGGTAGGCGAAAATTGTGAAATGCTGTTACTTTAGCAGAGTCGATTTCTATATTCAGCTTAGAATGGACTATTGAGATATTCCTCGAGTATCTAATTTATTTAAAGAAAACAGGCCTAGACATTATCACTTCATTTTATGATCATCTGCGTCGAGCCTGCTCAGTTATCAAAAGGTTTGTGCCCGCAAGAAATATAAACGTAGAGCAGTAAACTTGCCAGTTCATCTGCTCTTCGCAGTTCAGCATGGTGTTCATCTAGGTTGTCGACCTGCATACATGCATTTGTCTCTTTATTAGCTTATTTTTCTGGAAACTAGGGTTAGCTGGTATAACAGCCGTGAACGATGAGAGTCCATCCTTTGCATCAGATCAGTTGTTTTGCCGCCAAGCTTGGCCAAAATTAATGACAAACGTGTATGACCAGATGCATCATAAGTTTGTAAAAAATTGTCTGCAATTTTGACTCAAAACCACTTCATAGTTTTTTGAGTGGCTCATCCCTCTGTTTCGTTAGTTGTGCGTAAAATTCCATGTTCTTCCTTTTTTTTTTTTTCTGGGGGGGGGGGGTTGTTTTTTACAGATTTGGTGTATTTTTTGTGTAAATTCGTTGTAACTTAACCAATTTACACAAAAACAAAAATCTGTAGAAAAAAATAAACCCTCCTCAAATAAAACAACCCCAAATTAAAAAAAGAAAAAAACTCAAGAAAAATCCGCATTTTAGTTGTGTGCTACTAATGAAGACATTTGTATCACAAATTAAGCGAAAAGAACGTAGCACACCAACACAGCCGCAAGCACAATGAAACCGAAACCAACCAAACTGAAGCCAGCAAATGGTGGCAAGTACCGTGTTCGCACGATTCTCAACGCTCACTTTTTTTCGCCAAAATCGATGCCCAGAACTACATGCGCGTTACAATCGAAACCAAAAACCGAAACTCGAGAAAATTGCTATACTTGGTATAAGGTGGCTAGCCCCATCGCCATCAGGACTGTTTGTTTACTTTGCCATTTTGGTATCTGTATGACGCGCATTCGCTTGTGTCTACGGGCTCGTGTCTGCCGTTTTAAGATGCAAAACAAAGAAATAACACTAGGAGGCTTTATTTAAATGAAAGGCCATCACGCTGACGGAAAAAGATAACAACGGAGCAGCACTGTGTGGCCTCCCAATCCCAGCGACCCGACGAGTTCACAAAGTGTTGTTTGGAAGAACAAGCCTCATAGAGGCGACGGTCGCGCACTCGTACATGCACAATAAGCACGGCACTTAAAACACTTTAGGCAAAAGCAAGGATTACCTTGGTGGACAGCAAAGAACCATCATCAGACTCTGACAAAGGCGACTAGTACAGGACATTTATTTTTGTGTTGAAGTACGTTTCATAAAATCTGTTCTCTGAGGTATGCGTTCAATCTTCATTATTTTGCCTGCACGGTAGAATCGGCAGCAATTTACTTTTTGAATAGCTGGAAGCTAAATCTGTTTGCGCATTAGAAGTGGGGGCACCTTAGAATTGTGTGAACACGGTATGTTAGCACCCTCTGTCCACCTTTAGGGTAACTATCGTGTTGAAAAGGTCTATAGACAGTTGGAGTCGCGAATGCCCGATGTCACCGTCTTGCAGATGCTCACTTCACTTCCCTGTTTTCCAGATGCTCACCACATCACCCATTGCCAACTCCATTGCGGGCGCAGTGGCAGCGGCCACACGAACCCAGCTCACGACATTGTCCGTCCCCAGTGCCGCTCTGGCGGCATCCGCAGCAGGTGCGAAGGATGCCTCCGGGAACCGTGTGGAGAGGGAGGTGATAATTCAGCTGCCCTTCCCCAAGCTGCTGAGGAACAAGTCCATGCAGTGCCGCCCTGTCATGATGACCAAGGGCATCTCGTGTCGACCCCTGGCCTGCCACAAGGAGATGCAGACGGGTGGGTGTGCGCACGCAGCCAACCTCTGTCGACCTGCAGAAAAGCCCACGCGGTCATGTTGCGGGCAGTTCCAGAATCTGTGGTGCTTTTAGAAAAGAATTTTACAGTCGCCGACCGATTTTTTATGACTTACTGGGGACTGAAAAAGCGTCCTAACAATAAAGCAGTTAGTAAAAACTGCAGATTACAAAACTTGGCTGTATTGAGCCTAAGAGTGCTGAGAAAAGTCGCTAAGAGTACCTTGTGTCATGCTATGCTTGTGGGCAGTCATATCCGCTTACATTTACGTCAGCGTCATGTCCTCATTTGGCGAAGGTGCAAGAAGAGGCTACGAAGCCCAAAACACGTATCGACGCAGGGCAAAACGACGAAACTGCGAGGCATTTAAGCGCAAACTTTAGAAGCTGTCAACAGCACACTCCACACTTAACGGATGGCGACTGGTACGAAAACAAAGCAAAAAGTTGGTTGGAGATGAAAAATCAACCAAAGAAAGAAACCAAGATGGTGATGATGATGCGTAGCAAAAACAAAATGCATAGCATAGCACGCCTAGCGCCGGTTTGGCAGCGCTAAAATAGTGCTGCAAACCTATCTAATCCATCTGAAACCTCGAACCAAGCCCACGGTCAAGCCAGCGAAAAATCCAGAACGGCAGCCTCTCGGACGTTTCCACTCGTTAGTTGTAACTATTTTATTTACGACTTGCAAGATGTCAGAAAAATTGGTTATTGTGTCTGCTCTCAATTATGTGAGTCATGGTTCCTCGTCAATGCCTGAAATAACGAGCAACTCCGAAAAATCGGTCGGGGACTGTATAAGCCCACCTATTATTTCGGGTAACAGACTAGTCTGACGAGCCAGCTTGGCTACGACACCACCGCTGCAATGCATCGAGGAAACTTTAGCCTTTCTGCAGGTGCAACAACCTCGCTGGTACTCTGTGTGTGCATTGCCACCTGCCTCACGTGGACTAAAGTTATACAGTGCAATCTACTTGCAACGATACCACATATAGCTGATGTACTGTTTATAACAATCAGTTTCCAGTCTAGAAACAATCAGTTACTAGTCTAGATACAACAATAATTGGCTATGACGATTGAATTTTCGGGTTTTCCCATCATCGTTATAAGTGGGCCGCACTGTAGTGTGCATCAGACATTCACCGAACGCTTGTTTAGATTGGTTTCTCGATTCTGAGAACCAGACCAAGCGAAACTGGTACAGTGATCACTACCTTGCGGGTCCTCTATAAAACGTTTAAGCAGTAGCTGTTCCAACTAGTACTCGTCTAAAGACTTGTTTAAAAATTTACATCGAAGTCCGATCGCTTGCACTTATGACAAGAGAGCATTCTTGCACGCACTTACACGCTGACGGAATCTGTCAAGATAACCGTGCAACACTTCCAGTCTGTGTATAACTAGACTGAAGATTTTGCAGTGTTTGCATAATCAAACCCTATTTACAAGAAACTATCACTTATAACATTTCAATAATTATTTCAAGCACGTGGTGAAAGTATGGTGCATAAATTATACATTGATCAGAAGTTTTCCACAGCTACTGGTAGATTGCACCAGCGCATTCTAGTCCTAAGGGATTGCAAGTGGTCGCAACGTGGTCAGTTCTGAACCTGAATGATGATGAACAAGCCTTTATTAGTCTATGCTCTGATTTAAGAAAGGGCTACCATCTTTCTGCAGATGGCGACTACGCCGTGACAGAGGACACGAGGGGCATCATACCCATCCCGGTGCCCATCTACGTCCCTGTCCCACTACACATGTACTCGCACGTGGTGCCCTCACCGCTGCCCATTCCCATCCCCGTGCCCGTGCCCATCTTCATCCCCACCACCAAGGACACAACTGAGCAGATACTGGAAGCACTCAAGCAGATCAAGGTAGGCCTGTCTTCGCATGCGTTAGGGCAAAGCTCTCGCTCGTGTTTGACTGCATGGGATTGACCACAAAAACATTTTGGACAAACGTTTTTTTGTTTTTGTTTTCACAAGGAACACACTTTTCGTTTGTGGGTGCATGCTCGGGGAACAGAAAATGCCAAGGTTGCACAAGGCATGTGCATTGGCCACCTTCCGTGAAATTCCAATGGTACACCAGCAGATGGTACCAATTGACTCTCGTAGGAGGCTCAGTAGACTTCTTCCGAAAATCGCTGCATGCTACACTGGCAACACCGCGCAAGCGTTGCATGTTGGGAACTAGTTGGCCAGGAGAAGGCAAAGTGGCAGACCATATGGTTTTGGTTTGGGTCAATGCTTCGATGCGTGCGGCGTTGACGGCGAACCGTGCACAACCTGCCGGTTATACCCCATCCTGATGCAGTAAGTACCCCTTTATGTACTGAGTACCAAGCTGTGCTGTGTAAATGATCTGACTACCGGGTTACGGTGTTTCAGTAATTTCAGTACTGCAGTCAAACCCATTTATAACAAACAGCAGGAAGCGCTACGCTAGTTCGATATAGTAAAAACCATTTACAACGAACTTCCACGATGTGTTCGTTGTAAGGCGAGCTTCTCTTTCTTTCTCATCTCTTTGCTTCTACCTTTTAACAAAGCACTAAAAAGTTATTTTTTTTAGCTTTTTTTTTTTTAATTACTTTTTTTGTGGGCAATTGCTTTAGGATAAAGATTTTTTTTTCTTCGGTGCGTGGGTGCAGTGTTTTTTAGCTTTCTCCCCTTCAGAATCGCTTCTCTTAGCCCAATTTTGTTCGCAACTCAGAGCTTTGGAATTTTCTTTCTTTCCTACTTTCTTGTGGGGGGAAGGAACAGGCTAGAAGACCGATAGTTTGCGCATTTTTGGAAACCTTCCGGGGGAAAAAAGTTTGATAGAGCCAATATGCAGTTCATTATAAAAATCAGCAGAACCCATCCTTTGGGAATGATTATCTACGTTAATGCGAATAGCATCAAACGGTGCGGAGTTATGCGCGTTCGTCAGGTGGCCGGCACACTCTAGATACGCCAGCCCACTCTTGAGGCGATTCTAAATTTGTTGACACTTTCACAGCCCTGCGCACGATCTCCGCAGCCCAGCACGTGCGTTTGTGTCACTTAGGAAAGGCGAGCAAAGCACGCGCCATACGCACAAACACTCAAAATGGTACCGACCAGACTTTCTGGCGTCTCAGCTAGTCTCAACCAACGGTACTCTAAACGGTTGTTTATATCTTTACCATAGGACGCGCTTTACAGCGCTGTCACAGCTACCGGTGCGCGCGCGTTCCATGCACGAGGGCTCATTCCGCTCTCGTGAGGCTGAGCTACGGCCGCTACATCACCCTCTCCCGAGCGCGGGAGAGGGTGAGCCTAGCGGCCGTGCTCAGCCTCACGAGAGCGGAATGAGCCCTCGTGCATGGAACGCGCGCCACCGGTAGCTGTGACAGCGCTGAGCGCGTCCTATGGTAAAGATATAAACAACCGTTTAAGTGCGTTGAATGACTGCCTTCATAGCTCTGTGGTTAGCGCGTCTGCCTGCTGATCAAAGGGTCAGCGGTTCGAATCCCAGCCGGCGCCGGTCTTTTTTATTTATTTATCGACCCGCGGCGTAAGAGGTTAGATAGCCAGATAGATAGATAGATACATAGACGAAAAGTGCGTGAAGTATCCAAAGAATGCTATTCGCATTAAAAGTACATCAGAGCGCAGCTCTTAGGCGCCCGTTTCCGGCTTGAGCGGCGTCGGCGTAACCTCAAGGTCATGTGACCCCCAAGGTCATGTGACCCCTCAAGGTCAGTAGTGACCCCCCAAGGTCACGTGACCCCCAGGTCACATGACCCCCTAGGCCACGTGGCCCCCGAGGTCACGTGAGCCCCCCCACCCCCCGAGGTCATGTGACCCCCACGGGTCCACGTGGCCCCCTGAGGCCACGTGGCCCCGAGGTCATCGTGGCCCCCAGGTCAGTGACCCCCGGCCCCCCAGGTCATGTGGACCCCGAGATCATGTGACCACCCCAAGGTCATGTGACCCCCCCCCCCCCCGCACCTTCCCCCTCAAGAGCTGCGCTCCAATTCGGCATTACAGGGAGTTGTAAACGGCTTCTCATTTTTTACATGTATTTCTATTGAAAATTTCCCTGAGTTTGATATCGGCAATAATTCGCTGTAAGTGGGTTCATTCTAAACAGGTTTCACTGTAAATTCAACGAACAAAGTCTGTCCCAGAACCGATCGAAATCTTCATTTCACATGGGGATCAGCACTTCTGGCATTTGAGGACGTTCATGGCAGCTAACGTACACTTGTGCCAAAATGTTTCCCTCTGATGAAATTATCTTGCGAGCTACAGCGGAGATTTTCAGTAAAACTTAGGTTGACACCTGTAGTGACCGCTTTGGTCTCGCAAGCAGTGTGCAAACAGCCGTGATTGATAGGATGAGTGCGCACACAATCGCGTTTCCAAGACAATGCAATGGCGCCAACGACTCCACGCAGGCACACGGCCACACCGACCCACATGTCCAACGTTCAAAACTGAAACTTCATGGCCAACTAGTTCCCTGCATGCATTGCGTGGACTTCGCCCGCGGTGAGGCGCTTCGTGTTTGGGAAGAAGTCTATTGTGTTGTGAGTTACGGACATGCCAGACTCGCCTGGTGCCGTTCTCCACTTAGAATTTTATTATGTGTGATTGCATTAATTGAGCTGCAAAACAGATATTGAGCTTTCTTTTGAGATTGCCCTTAGCCTTTCTATAGCCCTGACAGCACTGCTGATAAGGTGGCAAATGTCACTGCTGACAGTGCTGGCAGCTCGGTGTTTTGTAGTTTCTGGATTTCAAAGTTACAAAATGCTATCGGCACTGGATTTTGACAATGCGAGATGCAACGCTCACGGTCCAGTTGTGGATGGCATTTTTCCGTGCAAACTGCGTCGGTGCATATGCATTTAATAGTCTCCTTTCGCATAGTTGCAAAAAGAGCCTACCTTTTGCAGATTGCCGTCCCGTAGAGTCTGGCTCTCGCTGGCTCTGCAGAAATGCAAATACACGAGTTTTGTACCATGAGATTTAGACTTGAGCTATTGTAAAATATACTTGTTGGCATCATTAAAAAAATTGTTTATACAGTTTAGACCGCATATAACGTATGTCGTGGGAGTCGCGAAATCCGCACTATAAGCGGTACTGCGCTATAACCTAAACATCAATTTTTTAGGCTAAAATACATGCCATGAGACAACTTACCTTTGTAAAACAATTTATTTTATGTTAGATAAACTCTTGGGTCACCCAGGCCTTTCCATATCCTGTGTACATCACAAGCAGGCATTCTCGCTTTTGAAGCAACGCGGTCGTTTGTATTTCCCGATGATAAACAAGTGCCGCTTGTCGGAGCCATCCATGTTTGCACAAAACACAACACGTGACACGTTCCTTTGAGACTTTGCGGCCGGAACAGGGCCTCTCCCCTCACGTCTCATCAGGAGAGTGCGATCGGGAAACAGCAGGCCACCCAGCCGTGGCCGCCGCTCGCGCGCATACCTTGGGCGTCGGGTTTCGCCGTTTCGCGCCCCCGCCCCTCCGCTGCCGCGCAGCTCCCGCAAGCCTCTCGCTACGCAAGAGGGAAAGGGAGGGAGAAGGACGCGATGCGCCATGCAAGTGTTGCGCCATGCACCTTGCTCCTTGCCCCCTTCCTTCTCTCCTTCGCAGACGTGCGCACACACACATACACACATAAAAAAGTTTACTTTTGTTTGTTGCTCTACACGCGGTCCAAACAGACGACGTGGAGCAAGTTAGCAAACTGCAAAAAGCAAAACTATAAAAAAAAAATTGTTTAGCTATCTAGTTTCGTTTTGCGCGCGCGTGGTGTAAGGAGGTTGGTGTTGCATCACTCGAGCGAGGGGGTGAAATCGAAGGGTGAAAGGCTTCGGGGTGGCCGGTCGAGTCGCACCCTCGCTACCTCGCTCGCGTTGTAACTCGCTGCGTAGTCATTCGTCTTCGCCTCTCTCTTTGCTTCTCCTCGCTTCTTCGAGCAACCTCCTTGCCCCCGCGAGTGCTGCTTTTTTTTCTTTTTTTTTAATATGTATAGCGTTGTTATCTAGTGTTGCACAGGGAAGCATGCTTGCTGCGCCCGGTCGGTCGGCGGAAACCGTACTATAACCGGTATTTCCCTTCGCGCGCCTGCATTTTAAGCGGTATGTAATTACATGGAGTTGTATGGTCCTGCACTGTAAGCGGTTACGTTGTAAGTGGTCTATAACTGTACTAAATTTGTTTACAAACATTGCACATACTATATTTACTTGAGTAATAGACGCCATGTTTATCAGCTAAACCTGTGGGTTTGCTTTCCTGCGGAGTATGAGGATAGCTAATCGCCCCGATCGACAGAAAGATGCCAGCGATTTACGGGACGGAAATAACGTGTTCATGTGGAAATGCTATGTGGGCAGATCGCATTTTTTTGCAGAGAATCTAGTTCTCGACCTCATTATTTGCTGCATTTCTTATGCAGAACTTTATGATTGCCTGTAGGTGTGTTCCACAGGAAAAGTAGACTCAAGGGGCCTTGTTCATAAGAAGTGCTTCTATTACTTATCACTATTACTCAAGGGCGTAAAACAAAATTTGCAGTATATCTTTATCGTTATACGAATGCTTTTACATCAAAATTTGATAGGTGCAAATCAGTGGAGTTAGCATCCAAACAGGAATGGAGTGCAGGCAGTTCTGCATCATTCTGTTCCTATCTAAGCCCTAATCCACTTATGTTGGGCTTGACTTCTCTTGAGTTTGATTATGTAATATGCTAGTTTCACGCTGTTTTCGGTTGCGCTCGATATCTTGGGCAATAGTCATTGGCTAGAATCTTGAACTTGTACCAACAATCAGATCGCGAGTAGAGGTTGGGCCTTGAACCACGGTGGAATTTTTAGCACAGAACAAGCTGCCAAGATTTGTTGCAAATGATTTAAACTGGAGATGACGTGGTGAAAAAAAAAGGGAGAGCACACAATGCTTGAGACAACTTGCATGTTGTACCCTTTCTTCTATCCATCGTTTCAGGTTTAAATTGCCTCGTGACTTGAAACAGCTGCGCCCGTTTGCTTAACTTTATCTTCAATCATCAGTCAGGATCTTTAGCCCTCAGGATTGGAGATGATGATTCTAGCATACACATACACTATTACAGGAGCAAGTACAAAATGATGACAAGTTTGACGATGCACTGCTCAGCGTCGCAGAACTGTTGACCGGGACATCACGATCAAGCGCAAGTCATCAGATGAAGGAGGTATGTCATCACTTCATAAAGCTTTTCGGCTAGTATAACGTAGATGAAAAGGCTCTAATGTTTCATTTACTGGTCATTGTAGCCCCTCGTTTTGATTAGAAATTTGCTTATAAGTTGGCAGCACTTTTGAGCCTGCATGATGGTGCATTTCAGGATCGTCGGATCGAAACTGCGAGAAGAGGGCACTTGCAGAAGAAGCCGAGGAGCCTGAGCAACCCCGAAAAAAAGCGCACTTCAGACGATGACAGTGAGCCGGAGAGTCCCAAGGCAGAAGTTTCTAGGAAACTTTCGGACACACCTCGAGGTGAGGTTCTTTTGTCCTTGTATGAGCGTTAGATCTGCCTAAGCCAGAGTCGAACAAAGTGCTGACTGCCGGCCATGTGTTTGTGCTGAACATATCAAACATTCAATTAGGGAATCCCCTTATACTTTCAAGCAGTGTGGAGACTGTGTTGTTATAGATGACAAGTGATGAACCAATTAATATCTGAGAGAACTTAACGCTTGATAAGTGAACTTGTGGCAAAAAAAGAAATACAATAGAAATTGTTGCGGGCTGTTACAGCAGGCTCAAGCACTATTATAAGACAGCTGGATGCAGTGTGCTTTTGCTGCTTTTATGCATTCGCTTGATTTTGAAAAGTTCTAAACTAGAACACATAAGTGGCGAGAATTCACTGGAGCTTTCTAGTGAAGCTACGAATGTAAAAGCGAAGACTAGACTAGCGAGATCCAAACCCAGTTGATTCATGTAGGAGCTGCGTGCGCTGCCAAGTCCACTACGTACAAAGTGATGTAGCATGTCAATCTAATTCTCGGTTGGAGCTTATTGAGTTATACGTAGAGCAGTGGGGAACTGAAAACAAGGTTGCTGCTCTATGCCTTTTGTTCAGTTCTAGAAACACATCTTTGCAAACAAAAAATTTATGTTTATGTTGGGAAAAATGTGTCTTTACAAAGTGTTGCTCTAGGTGAGGGACTATCAGCTTCACACAACATAAGAGGCTGCCTCAACAGTCGTCGCCTTCAATCTCGACTCTTCCCTTACAGCAGGAAAAAGTGCCAATTTCCAATGTAGAGACAAAACATTTTTTTATTTTAAGAACTAATCAATTAGATGTTCAATTTTTGCCAGCTCACCTGTGTGCTCAGCATCACTTGACCTGGACCTTCTGGTCGACTCAGGGTTTAAAACAAACTACCCGACACAATGCAAAAGAAGCATTGCCAAAGCTATCGCATGAGGAGAATTGCTCGCAGAAGGTGCAGTCTCCGCACGTTCATTCCCTTGCCTTTGCAATGTCTTCTACACCAGGGGACTCAAACTCAGTTCATTGAGGGAGCCAGATAACCCACCACTTAAAGTTTGAGGGCCAGAGTAAGGTGGGGAGGGTTCAAGGTCAAGAGATGTCAAAAAAGTGACCTCGTGTGCTCTGCTTTTTGTAAACTCGCAGTTTTTTCAGTGGCGTCTTTAGTTTTAATTTGTTTATAGGACTATACTTTAGGCCCATACTTGATGTAATAAACAGTATTAAGATTGCACCATCCCTCTAACGTGCTGGCATTTTTTAATAGAACCAGAGAGGAAGCACACTGTCGCTCTTGTTGCTCAATCCACTGAGAATTAATCGAGCACTACATATCTCGAAAAAACATCTTCATACGGCAGTTCTCACTCTCCGACGAATCCCAAGCTCGTAGCTTTATCTTTGGCAGTTGCTCTTGCTAGGCAAGAGTTCTTGTTGCCTACTAGCGGAATTGTCATACTGTTGATTGACATGATAAAAAGCTGGGAAGTAAAACTTAAAATGAAACACCAGGCAAAGGAAAACAGAATAATATAAACTACGAGAACACGTCGCAAAAGCAGAACTACCTTTCGAGCGGTAATGAATCGACCACATGAGATCATTATGGCGCATGCCATTTCTGGCGCCATAATCGAGTTGCGTGCCACGTGTTTGATACCCCTGTTCTATGCTGTCTTGGTTGGGAATTCTGCTCTCTTTTAATGCAGAATTGTACTCTTGCTGAAGCAAACTTGGATTAAGCCAGTAACCATGGCGAGTGCCACGTGCCAGGGGGAAGAGAGTTGGCGGCACGCAAACGTCTGCGCCTCAAGCTCTTCCGGCCATGGCACGCAACCGTGAAAGAAAGAAACACAAAAAGTATCTCATCGTCACAACACCTGGGTGCTCCACCTTCTGCTCCATGTCTTCCTCGAGTACAGGGCAGGAGTACTTCCATCAAACCATTCTTACTGGAACTGTTTCAAATTGACAGGCGAAGCAGAATTAGAGCATCTCAAGTAAAAGTGTAATTCAAAGTCACACTCGAATTCTGTGTGCGACAAATAAAAGTTTGGCTGCCAATTTTATTCGAAGAGCCACCGACAACCCCACCTTTGCGTCCCTTCTACCCGCTTACCCGCTGCAGCAAACCTTTGGGGTGAACTCGTGGTCCTGCTGGGTGCGTCAGAAGAACACGGAGCTGGAGCGGGGCTCCCAGTCGGGCTCGAGGAAGCTGAAGCTGTTCAAGACGGACCTGCTCAGCCTGACCCCGGAGGAGCTTAACTACTCTCTCTGCCTGTTCATCAAGGAGGTGCGCAGGCAGGACGGAGAGCCCTACACCCCATGCAGCGTCTACCTCCAGTGCCTCGGTAGGTGAACAGGGGACACCAGAGAGTCGGTGGGTGCCTCGTAACCAGGTGGTTCCTGGCCCACGGAATGCTCTCCCGGGCAATTATCTAGAACAGCGCAGCTGAACAGACTATAGTCACTGGCAGAGTAAAAGTGGCAGGAATCTCTTGAATAAATCCAAAAGAAAAATGTTTCCAAAAAAAAAAAAAGTTGACAGATACTGTATTTACTCGAATATAAATCGACCACGAGTATAGGTCGATGCCTTTATATTAAACTCGCCAAAAATAAAAAATAAAAATTCAAAAATAGGTACGCCTTTTTTTTCTTTTTTTTTCTTTTTTTTTTTAAGGGACAAAAAGAAAGTTGGGGCAAAAGAAAAAAAAACAAGCTCTTTATTTACAGCACTCTCGGCTAAATCGCAGTAGGATGCCAAAAATTTTATCATTGTCAGAACTTCAAGACATGTCATTGTCCTCGTTGGAAGCTTCATCAGCTTCGTCGACATCCTCACATATTCGCATCAAAACCTCACTGACACCATTGCAAAATGGCGACAACAAGAAACGAAAGGTGGAGACGGCAGAGCGATGAAGGTCACAACAAAGACGCGAGAAATGCTACAAGCCCCATGAGCCGTTGTGAGCAACATGAAGGGAAAGTAACCTCCGTATTTTGTTTTGCTGCACGTCCGCAAGGGGAAGAGGGGAGGGGAGGGGTCAAGGCAGTGCGGCAAGGTGCGTGTCCTTGTCGGCGAAACCTGATGCCCGAGGGATGGGTGCGTGTGTGAGCGGTGGCCACGGGGGCCTCTGGCTGCTGCTGTTTCGGGTGTCTTTGTGCACCAAAAGCAGCGCGGGCGCTTACGTTGACGTCGACTCGGTGGTGACCTTAGTGGTGACTCGATAGCTCCATGCACTTGGTAGGGTCCCGAAATTTGGTCACGAATGTAGGTCGAAATTTTCTGATCACGATTATAGGTCAACCCTTAATTTTTCGACATTTGCGAAAAAAAAAAAAAAAAAATAGGTAGACTTATTAAGTCAAACATACTTATACCAAACACTATAGTTCCGCGAAAAGTGGTCGTTTTAGCAGTAGTTCGTTATATCTGACTTACCTTTAAAGCACATTGTAAATAAGGATAATGAAGCTGACATTGGTAGTTTCACTCTGCCAGCTCTTTATTTAAGGGGGAACACTGCTTCTAGAGCTTTTTTAATGCGAATAATAGCACTTTGGATACTTCACGCACTTTTCGTCTATGTATCTATCTATCTATCTGGCTATCTAACCTCTACGCTCGCGGGTCGATAAATAAATAAAAAGACCGGGCGCCGGCTGGGATTCGAACCGTTGACCCTTTGATCAGAGGCAGACGCGCTAACCACAGAGCTACGGTGGCGTATTTAACGATTGAACGGTTGCTGATCTTAGTAGTTACTCGATAGCTCACATGCGACTTAGCTCAGGATCGCGAATCTGGTGCACGAGTGTTATTTGGCTCAGCTACAACTCTCCGACTCACAGGATTATGGGTCAGCCTGGTGCCGACCTCTGCGGCACAGAATGCACAGTGGATTGAGCACAGTCAACCAAGTTGCCCGAGCTTGTCGATTAGAGTACCGTAAAAGTGGAGTCTAGCAGAGTCGAAATCTGGTAAGAAGTTATGGGAAGCAAACATATATCAGTGAACTAAGAGATATGTGGAATCCAATAAGGTATAAATGAAAGCTCTAGGATGATTTATAAACTTCTTATGACACTTTTGAACTTTCCAGTTTCAAAGTCATTTTTTTGCAGGATGCCTAAAAGGCATCTACAAAAAACCTGACAGCTTATTTAATATATTTGTACCCCTTATTGCATATGTCACACATACACCTACCAGAGAAAGAAAAAGCTGTGAAGATTAGATATGTGCAAGTGGAGGTATGGCTTCCATAAAATAGTAAAGGTGTAAATAGTTCACTCAGAAATAATATTAAAAGAAATCCATACACCCAGTTTACTTTGTTTCCAAGACAATACTTCAAGATAAGAGTGACTTATTTAACGAAAATCTTTCAGGACAAGATGCTTGCTTAATCTTCAAAAAACACAATTTCAAAAATGTGTTTTCTTAGTAAAATTTTGCCTCAAAGCAGCAGTGTCTCCCCTAAAGAAACTGTTTGCACGATTTCCCTGCGCATGTAGGACTGCGCTCGCCGCTGCCTCTGGCAGGGTCGTCTTTCCAACAACACTTTACGAATCCCTCGGGTGGCTGGGATTGCGAGGCCAACAGTGCTGCTCCGTTGTTACCTTTTACCGCCGGCGTGATGCCCTTTCATTTAAGGGAAGGCACGGCCTAGGAATCGCGATTTTTTCAAAAAAGTCACGTTTTTGGAAAATAGGCTGACCAGCTTTTACAACTCATAAAGAATGCTGTCCAAAAGTTTTATTCCTGTAAGTAAAGTATTTATTCCGAAATAAATTATTTTCGACGTACTGGCGGCCGCACGTGTGCGCCGACGACGCGGCCGATCACGAAAATGTGCTATTTTCAAAACGCGCTCCCTCCGCGCTTCTTAGGACTAGCGTGGACAGGCCCCCCTCGTTGGATAGAGCATCTCGCCCTCTTTCGTTCTGTTCGCAGCATTGTTCGCGATATCGTGCGCACAGATCATAAAACCCCGTAGAAAACATAGCTGTGCACGCTCTTATTGGTCAAGCTGGCGAAACAAGAGCTCTGATTCGCTAGGACGAGCCACGTGACGTCATAATCGTCTGCTAGCGCGCAATTTCTGTCAGTCGTTGTTTCGTTTGCTAGCTGCTCTACGCGCCCTTGACCGTTCTTCGACTTTCTATCGCTACGATGCCGGCGACTTTCCGTAGCAAGCCTTCGCCGTTCAAGTTCGGTGGCCGCAAGCGGTTTTCGAAGCGAAGAGGGAGCGGACGACCTCCCAAGGAAGACGACGGGAGCGCATCTTCGCCATTTCCAAGCGCTCCGCCGTCGCCGAGTGCCTTGGAATCGCCCATCGCTTCGCTGCCTCCCGCCGAACGTCACCCGGGACCATCGGCGTCCGCATCATCCTTGCCGGTGACCGAAATCTCAAGCGAAGACGACCTCACTGCAATCGAGCGGAAGATTGCGATGATGCAACGAAAGGCGCCCGCAAAATGTTCCGAGCGTTCCGAGCCGACGATCCCGAGAAGCAGCTAGGCCTAACCGAAGGCGAAGAGCTCGACGGCTACCGCTTGCTTGGCGTGTCCTGCATCGAAGCTCTAGTAAGTGCTTTGCTGTGCCCCGAGTGCGCAGGATCTTCTCTCAAACTGTCCGAGACCGGGAAGGGCGTCCTCCTTGCGTTTGTTGTCTTGTGCCCAACTTGTGGAGAAGTCGCGAGAGCTCCGCACTCTGTGAATATTGGTGAGACGCGACAGAACGATCTCGCAGCGCGCATCGGTCTCTCGTCACGCGACTGTGGCGTGAGCTTCACAAAATTAACTCATCTTTTTACCGGGATGAATATGCCGCCGCCGATCTGTTTGAAGACGTCCCAGAAAGTTGCCGCGAAGGTACACGATGCAGCCACGGCGGCCGCCGGCAATGTGATGAGGACCGCTGCGCAGTCGGTGCGAAAAACGGAGAACGCCAAAGAGGGGGAACTCCTAGACGTGTGCGTCACGTACGACGGAACCTGGCATAAACGCGGCCACACGTCCCACTTCGGTGTTGGTGTCGCGATTGAACTTGAGAGTGGTCTTGTGCTGGACTACAGCGTCCACAGCAACTACTGCCAGCTGTGCACCCAGGGACCAAAGCCAGGCACAGAGGGGTACACGGAATGGATGGAAGACCACCGACCCAACTGCCAGAAGAACTTCAATGGGTCTGCCGGTGCCATGGAAGTGGAGGCAGCCACTGTTATTTTTGGCCGTTCAGTCAAAAAACACGGTATGCAGTACACCACTATGCTGTGTGATGGCGACAGCAAGGCTTTTTCCAAGGTAGCTGGTCTTGAGCTCTACGACAAGGAAATCAACAAAGAGGACTGCGTCAACCATGTCGCAAAGCGTATGTACGCGGGTCTAGAAGCCCTGAAGAAGGCAAAGAAGGGACTAGGCAGGAAAGGGAAGCTGACAAACCTGAAGATGAAGCAGCTTACCAACTACTATGCCTGTTCGCTAAAGGACAATGCACCCGACGTGACGGCCATGCAGCGAGGAGTGTTTGCAAGCCTTTTGCACTCCTACTCCACTGACGAGGAGCCGAGGCATGTAGGTTGTCCCACTGGCACGGACTCCTGGTGCCACTATAATCGGAGCAAGGCCCTCGAGGCAGCAGGAGAACCACCTGCGTTCCGGCCACACAAGCCAGCCTTCTCCAAGGAAATTGCAAGGGAGATGGTACCCTTGTACAACCGCCTGTCACAAAGGGATCTGCTGGAGAGGTGTTCCCGGATGAAGACTCAAAACAACAATGAGAGCTTCAATGCCTTGGTGTGGAAGAGGTGCCCCAAGGTGGAGTTCGCTTCCCTCAAGACTGTGGAGTGTGCCGTGGCCCTTGCAGTCCTTGAGTTCAACCTGGGGCCTCGAGGGATCGAGCAAGCTCTGTTGGAAATGGGCATCCAGCCAGGGAGCTACCAAGCATCGTACGGAGAGAGGGCCACCAAGATGAAGGTTGCGAAGGCCCAAGTGAAAGCGCTCGAGTCCTCCAAGATGTCCCACAAAAAAAGGAAGATGGAAGCTGTGGCCAAGGCACAGAGGGACCGTGCAGAGGAAGGAGTGACATATGCCCCTGGAGCATTTTAGATGAAATGGCAAGCCCCATCTAAAGTGAAACACTGTTTGAACTTTCAAACCCGTTTTTCTCAGCTTCATGTTTTCACCATTTTTTCACAGCTCTAAAACTATCGTTCGATGAGTTAAGCGCCCCCATGTCTAATGTATGGCTTTTTTGGCATGAAATTTACTGGAGAACTCGGCTATGCGCTTACTTTTTGCAAATTTTTATTTGTTCACACAAATATGTTGACGTTTGTGAAACAAGAAAAAAATTAAAAATTCATACCATTATTGAAAGTTAATTTTTACATGAAATATGGCCTTAAAAATTATTTCAAGCCTACTACCGATTAGTTTAGTCATTCAGCGTTACCGTATTTACTCGCATAATGAACGCACTTTTTTTCCCGAAAATCGATGCAAAGTTGGGGGGTGCGTTCATTACGCGGGGTAAGATTTTTGCGTCCGTATTTACTCGCATAATGAACGGCCCTTTTATCCCGAAACATCGACGTAACTTCTTATCCCTTTGCGCGCGGCGCGCGACTCGAAAACCAAACTACGATGCGCAAAAAAAGCTCCTCTCCATGTTTTCTTTCTTGCGCATTTCTTTCTTTCCGCTCCGCTTTTCTTTCTTATTTCCTTGCGCGCGACCTCAAAACCAAACTGCGCTGTGTAAAAAAAAAAAGAAAAAAAAAGCTTCTTTTTATGTTTCTTTTTTCTCTTGGTTCCGTGGACTTTTTTTTGCCGCCTTTCGCAAGCTGTTTTGTTTTGCTTTGCTTAGCCGGGGGCTTTTCTTATCTCCTTCGCGCGGCGCGCGACGCGCAACCCCGAAACTAAACTGCGCTGTGCAAAAAGGAAGAAAAAAAAGAAAGCTCCTTTTTATGTTTTTTTCTTTTCTTTTGGTTCCGTGTTTTTTTTTTTTTTTTTGCCGCCTTTCGCAAGCTGTTTTGCTTCGCTTAGGCGAGGACTTCTCCGCTTCTTTTTCTTATCTCCTTCCGCGAGGCGCGCGACCCAAAGTCCAGACTGCGCTGTGCAAGAAAAAAAAAAAAAAGCTCCTCTCCATGTTTTTTTTTCTTGCTTCCGCTGGATTTTTTTTATTTTTTAACGCCTTTTGCAAGGTGTTTTGTTCGCCCACGCTGCCCATGCATTCACGACCTCACTGCACCAGGATAGAAAAGTGCATTCATTTCGCGCGCGTGGGGGGAGGGGGTCAAAATTTTGACGTCCGAGTTGGGGGTGCGTTTATTACGCGAGGGAAAAAAAAGTCGAAATTTTGAGAGCCGACTTGGGGGGTGCGTTCATTACGCGAGTGCGTTCATTGTGCGAGCCCAAATCCCGGTATGATCCCAACAAAGAAATCAGTGCCAGTTGAGATCATATTAATTATGCAAAGCGATAGCTTTGTCCCTTGGCACTGCTACATGTACGCATTTTTTTCAACGTAATAAGGCTGTGACTTGTCAAGAAATAAAACCTTTTGGGCTGACGTTTAACGTTTTGACGTTTAACATACCCTAAAACCCCCATTGACTCCTGGCTTTTTTCAAATACTTAAAAAGTGAGACCCTCCAAAAGGTGCCTCCCCTCAAATAAAGCCTCCTATAGTCGGTTACAAGTTAAGAAGGTAGGAGAAGCTCCTCCCACAAGCGTGATGCGCCGGTTTGAAATCCCTCCGCAGTCGAAAGAAGACTTCACTGGAAACGCTCCGTGTTCCTGCTTCAATGGATAGATAATGGCCACAGAGTGGTGCCAACTTGTCTTCGACCCCCACTTTTTGAGAAAGCGACCTTTGTATTCATCGGAGGGGAAGCGAGCCCCTGAAAGCAGCCTTTGTATCCATCGAAGGAAGCTAATCCCCGAAAGTCGTCTTTGTTTCCGATCGGAGGAGGAAGACTCTAATCTCCCTCTCGTGGAATCCACAATGCTAAAGTCAAAGTCGAAAGATAAAGCAAATATGTACAGAAAGGCAAGACCCTCCTCGCGCGGTGGCCGCGACGTCACCGGAAACGATGGGACGCTATTGGATGCGGAGGTGGCGGAGGGATATATGATTCCCTTTGAGGGGCATTTGCCGCTACCTTCTTGACTTGTAACCTACTGTAGTGGATTTTGTTCCCCCCCCGCCATCTTGAAAACGACAGACACGAGTATGTAGACGCCAGAGAATGTGCATGATACCTGATAACCAATACCAAAATGGCAAACGTAGACAAACGGTCACCGATGGTGATGGGGCTAGCCACCTTATACCAAGCATTGAGTCTTTCTTGCAGGTTGAATACAGTGTTTGCAAACATAGAACAAACAAACGCAGCACAGCGTGAGAGTTGACTTCCTCCTTTCTCTCCTCTTCTCCTTCCCGCACACTGCGCACAATCGGCAGACTGTGCGACCCCGGAAGGCGTTTCTTGCTTGTGGTTTGTTTTTTCCCCTGCTGCGAGGCCGTGAAAATGACCTTGAGCGTCTCCAGGAGTACTGCGCCCAGAATAGAACTCTTGATCTTTTTTTTTTTTTTTTTTGCATGCGGAGCTGTTTTTTTTTTCTTTGAAACGGACTTTGTGTTTGTTGTAACAGTATGATGCTTTGAAAAGCGGTCGTTTTATCTGGACCAATTTTAATGGGTAGGGCCTTGAATTCGTATATTTTCTGAAAGCTGGTCGTTATAACCGATAGGTCGTTATATGTGGGATCGTTATAAGTGGGTTTGACTGTATTCGGATAAATACGGTAATTTATTTTAATTAGGGAGGGAGCCCTTCGTCAAATCAGAACCCACGTCTCCTGAGAAAGCACAGGCCAACCGTTGCTTAGAGGCGTACAACTTGCAATTTTAAGGTGGCGGGGACACCACCTTAAGGTATGGAAGTTCTAAGCAATGGCAATTTTAAATCAAAACTTGCAATTTTAAGGTGGTGGGACACCACCTTAAAATTGCAAGTTTTGAGAAAAAAAGAAATGTTTCTATTTTTATGTATTGATGTTCCACAACTAATAGGGTATACTCCTGCAAATTTTTATTGCAATGTCTGAAGTATTTACGAAGAAATAAAACATTTTCGGTAAGCCAATGATGCAAAATCACATGTTTTTGAAGTGTAAAACTTCTGTTTCCTATTTTCAAACTGCTGTAGCTTTGCACCGGTATGCCCTAGAATGGTGATCATACTCTCGTTGAAAGGAGCATTTCTTCACAGTTTCAGTACGTTAAATATCGTTGTTCGAGAGTAAACTTTATTCGGGCAAGAACACCATAGAAGTCCAGCTTTCACGTAGAAGAGGCAGTGGATGGACATGGCCAAGAATCAAAAAGCCCACCTTGATTGAACACAAAACTGACTAAAACCAGCATTCATTTATAGAAAGTCACGTGGGTTTGTCTGCTTTGTATTTCGATGATGCTTTCCCTGCCCATACTTGCTGATGTTGGTTCGTGTATTGCAAGCATATCCAATTCCTACGCAAAGAAAGCGTTTTAAGCTCAGACTCACTCAGCAAAGCCATGCTGGAGATTGGGTGTAAGCAGAAGGCACCATCTATGCTCTTGGTGCCTTTTAGTTGCCATCACCACCAGTAAAAGCAAATGTAGTGGTGTGGAAACTACAAACAGGTTTTTCTCAATTTAACTTTTTTGCAGCAACTTTCGTTTTAGGAAATCTATCATTTCAATGAATTGCCGATATGTATTCTTTGCTGTGGATGTTTCTGAACTGAAATTTAAAGAGGAATAGTGGCTATTATATTTTTCTATTTAAATGAAGTTCTTATTGCACAAAAAGTAGAGTTTTGATGAGAGAAAATGCTTTATTATGTGGAATGCTTTTCAAATTGATATTTTGCACAGAAAAAGCACAGATTTTAAGGTAAAAAATAGATAGCCCCACCCACCGTATGTTCTAGTTAAGGCTGAAGCTTAGAAATACTCAATATTCTCCAGCAATTTTATGCGATAGGTTTCCTTGCCAAGTGAGGCGACTTGCGTCAATAGCTGTGTACCTCCCCCTGTAGCTTATCAGAAAATAGTCCTACAGAGATGAAATTTCATAGAGTGCATTTAGGCAACGAGATGAATAGACCCTCCCAGGGGTGTGACACCTGCGCCAATTGCGCCCTTTTGATACAAACCAATTTTTCTATGCCTAGTTGCGCCAAAAACGCGAAATCGGTCGAAATTGCGCCATGCTGCACCAAAGTAACTCAAAAACTGAAAAAAAAGTTTAAGCGACGCTAAGATTTAGCGGAAACCGAGAGATTGGTGACATTCAGTCTTGTCGTTGTAAAGTACACGGCACGAGTACAAGGTGGCGCAAGCAACCGCGGATTCGAAGATTTCAGCTGTAGTACCTTCTATACGTATGATACGTGGTCTTTTCTGGGTCGGGCTTTTCGAAGGCGCAATGGGGGACAGTGCGTGTATCACTGGGTCGCGTGTTAACACCCCCCCCTTCCCCCCGCCTGCGTTCACGACGCTTTGCGGCGACAGTCTGCGGATGACTCATTAAAGAATATTAGCTCACCTGGCCCACCCGTATGCGCCGCTTCGCGGTGCACGGTTGGCGTTACACGGTTACACCTCCGAAAAGCCAATCTCTCGTTGTTTTCCCGATTTTACTACTATTTTCCGCTGTCATTTGTGATTGCATGCTGCCGGTTGCGCAGTCACGCAGTCTCGCTGTCTGGCCGCAGGAGGTACGATGCGACAGGCTATCAAGATGAGCAAACGGAAGTATTTCTTTCGTTTTGAGAGAAAACCTTTTCTTAAAAGTGCTATTGAGTGTCTCCATTGTGTAATTCTTCATTCGTGTCCGTAATCGTCTCGTCAAAATGGACGGCGCCGTCGCCGTGAGTACTTTCGGTTATCACACACGTGCTTCCAGTTCGTGAACAATCGAATGGATGGGTCACACACCCGTATTCAGCATGCATGTGCTGCTCATAGTTTTTCTACCAATTCACTATTTACCTTGTGACCCACTTTTGTGGGGAGTTTTTCTATCTGCACGTGCTTTCTACGAGCGTCCGATTGGTGTCTGGTCGTAGTAAACTGTGCCTCTGCTGTGCTGTCCTCGCGCAACGCAGCAGAGAGCTGGTTGCACTATTTTTCCACGGGGCACGGTGCCATCGGGGTCGAGATGAGCTCCGATCGCAAACCGAAACTTAGAAACCCGTCGAATTTGTGCGGTTTTTCAGAAAGCCGTAAAATGCTTCGCGTGCCTTCTATCGTTCTGCAATTTGTTGATTTAGTTTTTTTTAGTGATGCTGAGCAATTTTCTAATTGAAACCACCTCCTTAAACACAATATTAAAAAAGTTAATTACGCAAAAATTATTAACAATTTAATTATCTCGGACTTTAATAATTTTCCTAAATAGGTCCCAGGATCAAATCGACACAAGCTTGTTTTTTGTTGCGACGCATAGTTTTCGCTAATGTAGAATTTGTCCACCTTTCGTGAAACACCTTCTATATATATATATATATATATATATATATATATATATATATATATATATATATATACCGTAAAATCCCAAGAGATAGCCCACCTAACATCAAGAGCAAATCGGGTGAAAATATGGAGTGGGCTAACTTTCGGTGTACAATCAAAAAAGTTTTAAAAAATTGCTATTTTTAGGTTGTGTCCCTTCGAAGCTTGTTGGAACGAGGATACAGCGCAAACGAACGACGGACCAGTAGAAGAGTACCGTAAAAACCCGCGAATAATACAAAACATAATTTGAGGACCACGAAAAAAAAAATTATGCGCGTATAATACGAAACAAAATCAGGACTACGAAAATATTCCGCGTAAAGTACGACCCTGGAAGTCTTAAGAAAAACGTTTATTTGCGTCATAATTGAACCTTAATCACTGTCATCACGTCCGTCAGACTCCTTGTCCGACGCCTCCTCCCAAAGGCAGTAGTCTTCAGTGCCGTCGAGCGCATTTGAAATCCCGCACTTGAAAGAACGAGCGACGAGCAAGCGCCGACGCAGTGAAATCCCGGCGCGGCGCATAAAGCGAGTAACCCAATGTCGGCTCGCCAAAGTTCTCATGCAGCAGCTCGGTGTTTACGGCGAGGTGCCGTTCACGTTGCCCTTTTACAAAGTTAGGGCGAAGTGCTGTTCACGTTGCTCTTTTACAAAGTCGCCCAGACTTGCCTCGACGTCGGCGAACACGCCATTCTTCGGGCTCCTAAAGCTTCTTCTCGTTCCGTTGCACGCAAACAGAGCTTGCTTTTGCCGTCTCCATCCGCGGATACTGCCCTCATTTACGGCGAATTGTCGTCCGGCTGCCCTGTTGCCGATGCCTTCCGCAACCAAAAGGACTTTTCTTTTGAAGGCGGCCGATTATTGTTTTCGCGCCGACGCCATTGCCGAGCCTGACTGTGCACGGATGGTGGCGCCTCGGACATTGTGATTTTAATGATGATGATAGCTGTTTTGAGCGCCTGATTGCTTCGAAACCGAAACTACGTCAAACAGCGTTAGAGCGCGCCTCATCGAAGCTGAAAATTGTTAGGATCCGCGTATAGTACGAGCCGCAAATTTTACATAGCAAAATTAAAAAAGAAAAGAAAACAACCTCGTATTATAATCGGGTTTTTACGGTATACAAAACACTACTATTACTAGTAGTGGGCTATCTTTCGGTGTTTAAGAGAATATAGCAAATCAAGCCAAAAATAGGGGTGGGTTATCTTTCGGGGGTGGGGCATCTCTCGGGATTTTACGGTATATATGTACAAATATAGATCACTCTCCTCACATACTGGTTCTGCACCCTCCTCCTCTTCAGTTCCCTCTTCCTCCTTCGTACCCTCCTTCTTTATGTCCTCACCTCCTCTTCCCTGTACGCTCCCCTCCTCTTTTATACCCTTCTTCCTCCCCTGTACGCTCCCCTCCTTCTCCTTGTACCCTCCCCTCCTCTCACAGCTTCCCGCTAAATTTAGCTTGAAAATTGATGCCACGTGACCTCAGCATCAATTGAATTTACCCACTAAACTTAGCGGGGAAGATGACGTCACATGACTTGGTGTCACATCACCTATGAACAAATTCAGTTTCTCCGCTAGATTTAGCAGGAAAATTGACGTCACGTGACCTCAGACCCACTTTAATCCCCGCTAAATCTAGCGGGGAAACTGAATTGGTATGTAGGTTTGTGACGTCCCATAATGCAACACTGTGCATTCAGTTCCTCTGCTAAATTTAGCGGTAAAACTGTCGTCACATGACCTCAACACCAGTTCAGTTTCCCTGCCAAATTTAGCGGGGAAATTGCGACGTCCCATAATGCAACACGCGCGGTTACGCTGACGCCACTCAACGCAGAAAGGGGCGCCTAAGAGCTGTGCTCTAAAAGGGTGAGGGCATCTCCCAGGACATTAGTTATATCTGAGCCAGTGTAGCATGTTTATTTAAGAGGAAGGCAAATCTGCCTTTATTGCGTGTAGACAGTAATTGATTAAAGCAATGTTTTGGCATTCTGTTCTCATAAATGTCTTTGTTTTACAGCGTCGGCTGTACTGGCCGAGTGTCGTGTCACCGAAAGCGAACGGAGCACACGCGTGTTTATCGCAGGTGGCCTTGGCGCTTGAAGAGGGCGAGTACAGCAGTGATACCCTCGCCCTTTCGTCGATAATGGTCGCGGTTGAGGTGCAGCACGTACGGCCAATCACGATTGCGCTGAGGATCATGGGATCGCACTCTTCACCACTTGCTCTTTCTCACCTTTTGCTGCCCGTTCCCTCGGTGCAATAAGACTGTGCATAAGAATGGGGCGGCCGAAGTGTACACCGTAGCAAGCAGCAGCTGCTCGACAGCGTAAAAGCGCCATTGAGAGAATGTTGTCTACGTGTAGGTGCCAACGATCTCACCCTGGATGTTGGGATGCGACGCATTTGGTGTCAAGATCATGCTGTGCGTGGCCGTGAAGCGGCACGCAGAAGAGACTGTTAGAGCGAAGAATGGAAACACTGGGCTTTATAGGGCCAACCAACATCGGGAGCCGCGTAAGCACGAAATGTGTGGGTTGGTCAGTCCGTAACTGCTAAACGATATTGAAAAAAAAACGCCAACCGGTGCGAGGGATAACCTTGGGCACTGGCATGGAAGCCGAGTGTGCTGCTGACTGAGCTACAGGCCCAGCATGCAGGAATGGGAGGAGCAGAAGCAGGTGGTGTGAGGAAGTTCACAGAGCGGAGAGGGGGGAAAGGGCAAGAAAGGAGCAGAAACAGGTGGTGTAGAAAGAGCTGCGTGGAACAAGGCGTGGAAAGGGCAGTAAAGTGCTCTTCCTTGCTTTTGAGTGACCCAAAAAATTCAGCTCAAAGTCTTTTTTATTTGGGCGGTGCTGAAGGGAAGTGCTGACAGCACCACAAGAAGGCAATGGTTTGATGTAATTGGTTTTCATGCAAAACCCTGTCTTAGGCACCACCTGAACTAGGAGCGTCGCCCACCCCAGGCACTAAAGCACTGGTCATTGTGGCCTAGACACCATTCGAACTAGGAGCACCACCCACCCTATAGAGCTACCGCATTTAAACACATCGTTTTTTTTCTATATTGGCCCATGTGACGCAATGCTACTGATAGCAAGATGTCAGTAGTTGTTTGGTTGATGGGCTTTTTTATTTTCCTGCAGGAATCCAGCAGTTCCTGTTTGAAAATGGACGGCACGACAACATCTTCAGCGATCCCCAGTATGAGATGTTCTCTGGCTGCTTGAATGACGTCCTGCAGAAGGCCCATGATTCCAGTGCAGAATGTAAGCGCTGGTCTCTAGGAAGGATGTACGCTAGGCAACACTGTTAGCAGTGCACAAACACAACATTGGTGCTTTTTCACATTGGACTTCGAAGGTGTATTAGTAGGCACCACATTTCAGCTCTTAGGTTTGTGTCCCACTGTGAATTCTTCCCACCACACCAGTAGTCTTAATGACAACCTTTCAAGCCTAAGAAAAAAACAAAAGGCATTTGCGCATTCCCACTAATAGTGTCATGCCGTATGTGCTTAGGTTAGAGGTTTTCGAAGACGAATTCTGATGGAGCTGTGTTTGGCATTTTATCAAGAGGGCTAAGTCAGCTTTTGATATACCCTCTTGAGAATCCTGTTATTTTTTATGTTTGAAGCAGATGACAGGTAGAACCTCAACACATTTTTCAGCTGGCTGTGGCTGAACAATCGGAGAAACTATGAACGCAATAAACCAGCAAGTCGTCGTTAATGCTAACTTGGTTACAGTCTGTACGGTTTAACAATTTCTTGACAATTTGAGAGACCCACTCGAAATGTGTTGCTGGCTGGGGTCACTGCATGCTCATCCGGCAGTCATGTCATTCTGAAAAGAAGAAATATGTGCGACGTAAATGCACCAATTTATTTTGAGCGCATTATTGTGTGTCTCAGTCCGCAGCAGTATCGAGACGGTGTCTGGTGCCAGCCACCTTCTCAGTCACATGCTCCGGTGTTATTCTTCCATATTATCAGGGTCCGTCCGTGACCGAGATGAACTGAAAGGTGCCGGGCAATGATACTGGATAGGAATCTTTCTCACTTTACAGAAGCTTGCTGGATCGAGTAGCACCCAAGCATACTTGTACGCAATGCCACTGACCAAAAAGCTTCTTTGTCTCCCCATAATTTCAAGGTCAAAAGCGGACATTTTCTTTTAGTCTCTACTTACCAAGGTTTGACAGTGAAATTCTGGAGATCGTATCATCGGCGTTCTCAACGACGCTATCCCTAGGATGTCGTCATCAGGCTTCGCAATCCCCGCAGCTACAATATTTAAATGCAACTTGCACAGTCGACACGGGCACTACGCGAGCATTCGATTTGGGCTTGTGACAATCAATACCTCTACGTTCATTTGGGCAGTTGTCCCCTAGCCCAAGCGCTTACATGACAAAAATAGTCTAACCTTAATAATCTGTGGAACTGGATGCATGCCGTGTGCTTAGCATACCCCAGTGCGTGGCTGCGATAAACATTGGCGGCATATAATCGTCTCCAGATCACTTGGCCGCTTGTTCTGGCTGTAATTTGAGGGGGTGAATGCCGCTAGTTTTCTTTCGTTTTCACCGTAGGTTATGAATGTCTTTCTTTCATTTTTACTGTGACTGACATTGCATGAAGACAAAAGAAAGCCAACCCAAGTTTCATGGGTGAAAAACGTCAAGGAATAATCCGAAGCAGCATTTACCGAAAGTAGAAAATGCGGTACAGCTGTTCATTTGGCGTTGCCCTCTTCCCACGCAGCGAGCGAGCGCATCAGCGAAGCGGTCCTGTGGGATGCGAAGCAGCTCGGTGCCCACTCGCCCCTCGTGCTGCTGAACACGCTCATGTACTTCAACATCAGGGACTTCCATCTGCATACTGTGGAAGACCACCTGAAGCTTTCCTTTACCAATGTGACGAAGCAGTGGCAGAAGGGCCCCAAGGCGGAGTCCACCAGGATCCTTAGGTGGACACCCAATCCCGAAGGTTCGCCCATTACTTCTTTACCCCACTCGATCTATTCTTTCGTGCACCGTCTGTAGACCAAGGATTCTCAAACTGGGTTCCTTGGAAGCGAAGGGTTCTCCAAGCTCTGAAGTTTCTTTGCTTATCTTAAAGAGATTGTCCAGTTCAAGCACTATTTCGGGAGATCCGAGCCACACCAATGATGTGCAACTATGTGTCAAACATTATTATGTGCATTACTGTTTATGAGGTCTGCGGGCTTCTGCACTGCCTCACTGCCGACACCGGACGGGGTCCCGTGCCTGCCATTCCAGGCAAACAAGGGTTCCTCCAGAAGTCTGAGAACCCCCTCTGTAGACAGTTTTGACCTGTCTACCATCCAGCAGAGCATGCAGACAGCCCGTCATTGGGACTAGTAAGAGCCTAGTGAACCACAAAGCAGCGGCAGTGCATAAGAGCCTTATCTGCACTGCTACGCCATACTCGTGGACAACTTTCTGCGGCAATGGAATCAAAATCTGGAGAGTCGAAGCACGCCATTTCATTGCCCAGCTCAATATAGTTTGACCAAAATAATTAACTGGGTGAAATTTGACCAGTTTAATATATATATACAGGGGTGTGACATCTGCGCCAATTGCGCCATTTTGATACAAACCCAAACTTCTGCGCCTAGTTGTGCCAAAAACGCGAAATGGGTCAAAATTGCGCCACACTGTGCCAAAGTAACTCAAAAACTAAAAAACGTTTGCGGCAACGCTAGATTTAGTGGGAAAGGAGAGCTTGGTTGGCAACATTCAATCTCGTCATAGTAAGGTACACGGCACAGGTACAGGGTAGCACAATCAACCACCCGATTCGAAGATTTCAGCTGTAGTACCCTTCTCTACCTATGATACGTCGTCTTTTCCCGATTTTCCAACTATTGTCCGCTGTCATTTGTGACTGCATGCTACCGGTGTGCTGTCACGCGGTCTCGCTGTCTGGCCGCGGGAGGTACGACGCACAGGCTATCAAGATGAGCAAGTATTTCTTTCGTTTTGAGAGTAAACCTTTTTTTTAAAAGTGCTATTGAGCGCCTCCTTTGTGTAATTGTTCATTCGTGTCCGTAATCCTCTCGTCAAAATGGATCTGCACATGCTTCCTACGAGCGTCCGATCGATTTCTGGTTCTACTAAACCGTGCTTCCCTGTTCGTGCTCTCGAATCACCGCTTTAAAAGGTTTTGCACTACAATTGCGCTTTAGCACCAGTTCGTATAAGCTTCAGGTACCATGTGCCCACCTAACTTTGCAGAAAGCCTGTTTCTTGTCCTCATCTATACACATTGGACTCAAGTTTGCCTTTTCCGTTTTTTTGTTTTTTTATATTTTATCTTGGTGCGTATTGGCGCTGATGACTTATTGGAACCAGGGTGAAAAAAATAAAGGTTAAAAAAGAAAAATTTGATTTATGTGATTTAAATTAGATTTTTTACGATTTCAGTTGCTGATAAGCTGCTCTAACATTTTCAGCTCCTAATCTGCTCCAAACTGTAGACTTTTCTGCTCCAAAATGCGTAAATTGCTGCTCCAAAACGAGAATTTTGTGCTCCTAAGCTGCTCCAAAATCCAGAATTTTCTGCTCCAAAAATTGTTCCAAAACCTGTTTCACGTGTCTCATCCCTGTATATATAAAAATGTTCTTTTTAGCTTTGATTTCACAATGCTACTAGTATATTAGCCAGAATGTGCCAAACTTGTATAGCATTTCTCTTTTAGTTCTTTCGGCTTTTCTTGGTTTAAGCTCGCTGCAGGTTTTTTAGTTTCCGAAAAACAAAGATGGCGTCTTTATTGTGTGTGTCTTTGGGAATCATCAGCGTGGTGTATCGTCAGCACCTTCTGCGAGCTCGCCTTGTAGGATTTTCACGAAGTTTGGCAGCCAAGAGTTGTCAAAACAAACCAAGCAAGTGGTGTGCGACGTGTACGCACAAGTGAGGCAGAGGGGACCAGGACACACTATTGTTTGCTTATACCAGTTGGTTAGCGGTGTAAGCGAGCAGGGGTGGGATTGAGCCCAGGATCCCTGGGTTCTGCAGTGCAAGCTTTCGCTATTCACGACTCCATATAAACAAACGGCACATATCGTTTCTATATTCGAACCTGCCCAGTGAGGGTCTCGCACTAATATATTCTTATGCAACGAGATTGTCGGTCACAAGGTAGCAAAAAAACTAAACTTTTTAGAAAGGGCCTGAAAGTGAGGGCTTGGAGTCGTGGATATGGTTCCGAGCTGTGGTGAGCCACTGACCCTCCCCATAGGGCCAGTGGTAGTTGAATGCTATCCAAATGGAATTTGACCTTGCACCATGCCGTGTGCGTGCTTCTATTTCGGTAAATCATGCCCGTGTAGGAGTTTTCAGCACCAGAAGAGCTTACCTATCAATGACCTCAAAACACCGTAGCGCTGATGAATTTCACGTCATTTTCTTAAATTTATGTTACATATCTGCATCGGTTGCAAAACAAATAAAATTTGAGAAAATTTACCACTGTGTAATTTACCGTATAAAGAAACGGTCAGAGTGCTTCGGTCAATGTGTTGGCTTGTGTTTAAACACAAGGGAAACATTGGGAAAGAGATTCAGATATGCCTGCGTGCTTGGCAATTGCAGTTCAGCACCTTCAACTGCAATCCTCATACGAAAAGGATAACTGGAGCAACTGCATGGACTGTCACGCCGAATCCCAAACTGAGATCGAAATCAGAAGATCCAGAACTACTTGGCACGACAACACAGAGCCGTGAGCTCTGCCTGCCCCCCCCCCCTTCCCTAGCTTTCTCTTCATTGCCGCAGAAAGTTCACTCCGAGTATCACAGTCGAACCCGGATATATAGAATTCAAAGGGGATCGTACAATAATTCGATATATCGATAATTTGATATACAAAAAATATGTTAACTTAAGCTCCAGTTAAAGCTCCACATGTGTCTGCTAATACCGAAGGCGCGACAAACCGGACCTTACATAATTGATCCTCTAAGAGCCGCTAAATACAGTAGAGCTGAGTTGGTAATTATCACAAACACCGTCTACTGCGACGGTTGTTTGCGATCGAGCGCCTGCAACAAAACACGAAAATAATTTTAAAAAATGAAAGAACGGAAGAAAGCGAGGCGCATAAGAAAAAAAACTAGGTCCATAAAGTTAAAGGAGCTGTGCAACGATTTTAACGTTGAAAGAATTGGCGTTTTCTACTTTTGACATTGTTCACCTTGTCACAAAGGACAGAAAACACATCTCCTTCCTTCGAAATGTTGCGATTCCGCCGCGTAATCGCGAGGCAAAAATTAGAATATTCCTCGACCTGCAGCCGCTAGCGGCGGCCACTGAAAACATGCGGCATGGCGTCAATGGGGAATCTTCTAGAAAGATAGCAAGTTGTGCGAATACCTGCTCGATAAAAGGTAACTTTTCTATAAATCTTGTCGTTCCAACATAAATATAAATGCGTCAAAAACCTGGTATCATCGACAAAACTTTTATTATACGGAGTTCCTGTGGCACCATCTATCCTAGGTCCACAAAACCGTCAGCAGCGAGAACAGCCGCCAGAAGCCGGAGGGGAGGGGGGGACAGGGCCGGACGGGTTTGGCCAGACCCGGATGAGACTTTCCTCCTTTCTTGGCTGCGCCTGCCAGCACGTGGTCACGTGGTCGCGGCGGATGAGTTCTGGTGGCTCTAAAGAGGCTTCACCGGAACCCGCGCCTTCCCCATTGACGTCACAGCGCACGTGACTCGGAAGTTGGTGAAGGAGTTGAGGAGGTGCCGAAAACCTCAATCTTTGTCCATTTTTAAAATAAAAACTAGGACATGCAGTTGAAAGCGGTTTTTTGTTCTTTAGTTCAGAATTGTCGAGACACCAACTCCCACATTAGTTAAGCAAAGCACTGAAACTGTTGCACAGCTCTTTTAAGCAAGATAAAAAAAAGAAACCTCACTAAATTCAGGCAGCAAAAAGAGACAGGCAAAAAAGAAGAAAAAAACAGGCAAAGCCAAAATGGCAAAAGAAAAAGGTAAACAAAGATGAGGCATTCAAAAGTGCGATTGCTCAACAGTTGTTGTCGACGGTGTTCAAAGTGCGATTGCTCAACAGTTGTTGTCAACACACTCAACTTGACAGACTTTTTTTTTTTTTTTTTGACCTGCGCCGACAGCGGCAACAACTGTTGCCGCTGTCGGCCAACTGCTGCGCCGACAGCGGTGTTCGGGGAAAAAGGGCACGCTACCGTTCGGGCGCTCCCTGCCTTCCCTATCCCTAGCACGCCCGATGCCTTTCCCCTTGCTTTTCCAATCCTCCACTTTTCCAATATTTTTTTTTTTTTTTTTTTTTTTTTTACGGTTCGTTAGCTTTGCGGCCGCGAGCTGCCGCCCGGCTGCAATCCGACCGCGGGAGAAGCGGCCGGCGGACGTGCAAATTTGTTACAGCTATATCGATTGACTCCGCCATGGGAGTTAGATACAGAAAAACAACGCTCCTTTATTTTTACATGTGATTATCAAGGGGATGTTTAGACTGTTTTGATATAAACAATAATTCGAAATACCCGGGTGTGATATAACCGGAGCTCGACTGTACCGTGTTTATGATTATAACGCGCACTTTGTTTCCGGAAAATGCGCGGCTCTAATTTTCATTC
>JAZHYW010040179.1:0-14393 GCA_037355805.1 Ixodes ricinus
TTTCTTCTTGTTTTTTTTGTATTTTTCAAGGAGTGCCGTCTGTTTTTTACAGCTGTTACACTTTCTTCTAAGCGCCTCTTTTGCACCCGGTGTCCTTGAAAACGCCAATACCAAGAGTTACGGCCGTATCGGATTTAACGACGACCGCGAAATCAAGCCGCAGCGGGTGTTCTTGATTTTTTCCTTGTCTTTTTTTTCTCGCATCTTTATTTTTTTATGTTAGCGAGGAGAGGAAAGTAAGGAAAAATAGACAAGAGCACACGCACGCACATGCCGATTCATGCGATTTGTACGTCCCTCACTCTATAAGAAACACTGCATGTCGCCGCCGCAGCACCCGCGTACACAGACAAGCATGTCTAAAAACCCTACTGTAAACAAAATTTAAAAAAAATGTGGACGAAGAACAGACAGAAAGAAGCGCCCAGTGCAGGACCCCTCGACTGGATCCCCTGTAAATTTGTTAACACCACGTACATAGATAGAAAGCCGTATTGTGTAATAACCCTATACAGGTAGCAACTGAGTGAGAGGAGAGAGAGGCTCGCGGTGACGTCATGTTTCTCCTCTACGTACGTCACCTATTGAGAGCCAGCTGGAGTCACATACTAGACACGGGTGCCGTGTCGGCGTTCAATCAGGAGTCGGGTTATGACAGACTGAACGCGGACTTTCAGCCGAACCAACACCACCTAAGCAGAAGGCTTCCGCACGCGTCATGACAGTCAGATTGATCGAGGCCTGTGATTGGGCACGAGTGCTGTGTCAGTGTTCGGCATGGGGCTCCTGTCTAATCAGCGCGTCGAAGGTCGGGCTCGGGCCCGATAGCCGAGTCAGCGCGATCCGACTCCGATGACGTTTCACTAGAGGGAGAGGAGAGCATGCGGAGGCCTTCTAATTCGAATTCTACATCGAACAATTTCAGAAAGACTCGAAGCGCGTGGGAAGCACAGTAGACGCTTAAGTTACCAGTCGTACAGCAGGAGCATGGCTACCGGTACGATAACGCGCCTTTTATCATCCGTGTTTTCTCAGGCCTTTTGTCATCCGTGTTTTCTCAGGCCTTTTATCATTCGTGTTTTCTCAGGCCTTTTATCATCCGTGTTTTCTCACCGCTGAGCCAAGCGCCTGTTGCACGAGTGGTAACTTCGGAGCGTTACTGCGCTTTCCACGCGCTCAAAGGCTTTCTGAAAGTTACTTAGTTAGTGGTTTTCGATTACACTCAGCCAGTTCCTAATTGAAACCATAGGTTCACTTTCACTGATTAATAAAATGGTTAACACGTTTTGATTAATTATTTTATTTATCGTGAAGATTAGCCCCCATATTATGACCCAATTATAACTCACCTGCAGAGAGCGCATTAGTGTAGGCTTTCACGGCTTTATAGAACAAAACTATAAAACCTAAAGAAAGCAGCCTGCATGTAGGTGCATCAACTTTATGCCATAGTATCAAAATCTGCACGTTTTAAACGCAAAAAATATCGTTTCTACTTTAAAAAATCAAATCTTGTAAGACCTACTTCAAGTAGCGCATTAAAAACAAAGAAAACTTTTTTTTTTTTTTAGGTGACAACGAGTGCATGTGCTGTTGCCTGTTCCAGGTGTTTACACGAAAGGAGGCTTGTTATTATTCTCGCTGAGAAACACAAGAGCTATAAAGGCAAAAATATCTGTACCCTCCAAACCTTTATGTGTTAGCCTTTAAAAATGATCATGCGAAGTCAGCTGCCAATGAGCGTCCTGATTGCCATGCTGTCCCTCATTAGATTGCCTCATTATGACATCAGCAGGTCCTCGGTGTGACGCGTACCGAGCCAAAGTGAGAAGAATCAAAAAAGTACACGCACACATAGAAGAACAAGAAAGTTGTTTCATGGTTGCTTTTACGTTGGACAGGGATTGTGTACGGTTCTCGTAGGCCGATATAGGTGAGAAGGAGGTTTGAATGAGGCGGGGAAAGCGTGACGCGCCACGGGACGGAATCACCAACGGAGGCAGACTTCCAGAACCACGCAGGGATCACGTCTTCGCCTTGAACCGCACGCGGAAGGAGGCTTTGCCGCCGTACGTCCGGCCACGACTCCGGCCGATTATGCGGCAACCGCGGACACGAAGCGGCGGGCATTAGAGGGACAGGTGCTGCGCTCGCTTCCCCGACGGAGGCTGTACTGCAACCGCCACGCGTGTATACACACAGAGATCGCACCGGTTTCGACGCGCAGCGGAAGCGAATTGCGCGAGGCCTCCGGACGTTCGTCATGTCACGCGTTATGTATACACTACGCTACTTGGACTCCGGTTTGTGTGGCATCCCGGAATTCTAGTATAGTGTACTCTACGAGATATAGCTAGTCTACTCTTCTAAACATGCCTATAACAGTGCATTCAGTAAACTACGTACAGTATAATCTACTACATATTCCTAGTGTATAATCGTACACTACAACGTATACATGCTGTGGTGCATTGAACTATGTAGAGCGACTCTACCACCTATAGCGTATACCTATAATATACTGCACTGAACCACCCTAGGTGTAGTGTACTCTACTGCACATACCTATAGTATAGCGCATTTAACTAGGTAGAGTGACTCTACTACCTATACCGTACTTTACTACCTAGTATATCTATAGAATAGTGAACTAAACTAAGTGTAGTGGGCTCTACTACGTACCTAGTGCTGTGCACTGAACTAGGTATAGTGTACTTTATTACTACATATGCCTAGCATTGTGCACTAAGCTAGGTATAGTTCACTGTACAACATATACCTAGTATAGTGCACTAAACTATATTATAATGTACTCGACTACATATGCCTAGTACAGTGCTACTATACTATAATCTACTCTACTAGATATGCGTAGTATAGTGCACTAAACCCAGTAGAGTGCACTACACTAGGTATAGCGTATATATACTCTCCTATAGGGCTACGTGATATCACTCTCGGAATTCTAGTATAGTTCCTCACTCGTGAAGCCAGCTTGTATATGAGTTCTGTCGGTTGGGCTTTACGTAGCAAGTCCGTCCTCTTTCTTTGTGCCGAATTTCTTTGCTAGTTTTTCAGTTATAATAGCGACAGCTCAAGGGTGACTCCGATTTGAGGTCTCTCATTGGGAGGTGTTCACCCGGCATAGTGACAAATTCGGAATGGAGGTGATATGCGATGGAAGGTTGAGGCGACCTCCTGACTTTACCGCGTGGCTATACGGGCCATTGACAATGTATCACTATAAGAAACCCGGAGCGTCTGCTTTCCCGCAAAGCAGTTGGGAGAGCCAATCGCTGCAAACTACGGGGAGCTCGGCCAATGACGAAGCAGAACATATTTTTACACCTAAAAACAAAAACAACATGCGCTACTTCCGACAGCTATGTCAGAAGTAAGAGTGCGCGTGCCCAGTCTTGATGGGCGCTCAAGGTGGCTCAAGGCTCAAGGCCAATCAAGCGCACGCACGTGCACCCATGGCGTCTGACTGCGTAGCCACAGAAAGTTGCCCAATAATATAGCGGGGTAACTGTGGTTAAGCGTAACTGCAGATTAAGTGTGACCGCGTAACTTTTACTAATAAAAGAGATATCGGGATTCGCGAGATCGTCCTCTATGCGGAGCTGCAAGTTCGTCTGCTTCTTCCATATGGGCTGCGATGATGTCAGAACGCCGAGCTCTTATTGGCTGATCGAAAAAAAATGGTGGGTAGACCTCGAGGCATCTAGCATTGAGGTCTACCCCCTATCCTTCCAATCGCACCCAATCAGAACTCGGCGTCGTTCTGACGTCACCAGTGACGCCTGCGCACGAAGCAGACGACTTGCTCTCCGAATACCTCCAGTCTCGCAGAAGACACAAAACGGACTGCTCCTTATAAGCGGCAGAAGCGGCGGCTCGGCGAGAAACGCCAGGTGCCGGACAAGTCAAACAGAACCAAGAAAACCCGGTATATGCCCACGACGCCCCGGGTTTCGAAGTCGTGGCCCACAAAATCGTGATCTGGCGGAATCGGCGAAATGCAATTATACAACGAGCGTCCAACCAGCCGCCTGCGTTTACCGGTCTCTACCGGGCAGCGTCCCTGTGCGAGTCTGTCCGTGTAGGCTTGCCCACGTCTTGGCTTGGCCAACGTCTTGCGCACGGATAGATGTATACTACTACCATATACCGACGCGAGACAGCCCCGCTACACGCCACATTATAGACACGCCGTTTGTTGCTGTATTATATAGTTCTTGTTGTTTCGCGAAAGCGTACGGCGGAGAAAACGTCGATCGTGCCCTCTATGACCGCAGGTGGTACGGAAACAAATACGCCGCGGCTCTGTTTTGTTGTTTGTTGTTGCTGCATGGAGCCGCTTGCTGCATGGCTAGACGCTCTTATTGTTTGAGCGCGGATGATTATTGGCTGTCTGTCTTTTTGTGTTCCGCCGTGGCGAGGTCTCTCTCGGAGGTATATACTCTTGTGTTCCGACAACAATGTGAGAGTTAATGTCTAATTGTCTCTCGGGGTGGCGTTATTTCGGCAGAAGTTGATGGCACTCCGAGGTCGGTGGATGGGTCGTTGTCGTTGTTGTTGTCCATCCCATGTCCAGAGTTTCAACCCGTAGAAATAACTGCAAAAAAAAAATAATACTTATGTTAGAACGAGTTTTCAACATCTTACCATCGCTCCGCAACCAATGAAATTGCTGGATTAGGCAGTAAGAACTCTGACGAAACAATTACGAAGCAGAAGGCTGATTCAAAGGTGCGGTCACGGGGACAATACAGTGTGCAAAAAGGCGGTCTGCAGATGCTGTTTTCGGCGTGTTTCTCCCTTGCATGGCGGCCCTGTCACATTAGCCATACAAAAACAGTCCGCGGACATGTCCGGAGACATGTCGGCGGATACGTATGAGCAGTGTGCACTGTGCGTCGTATAAATTTGAGCACTTTCCATGGAGGTGTGTTGGTTGGCACTGCATCGCTATCCTGCGCCTCACGGCCGCGCAGAGGGGTACACTTTCGACATTCGAAAGTGCAAGAACTCGGCGTCGGCTTTTTACAGCGGCGCGCATCCGACGCGAACGACTTGGCGGAGGACTTTTTTAACGGCGAGACAGCATATGCCTCCCACCTCCGCGCGCGGGGTGCCATTCGCGCCCTGATGATGGTCCGCGGCCGCAAAAGCCGTTGATGGGTTATGCGACCGTGTTTCCTCCCCTCATCCCCGTCCCGTGATTTCGCGAGAACCATTCCTTGCTTTTCATTTTGTTTTGTTTGAAGTCTTCTCGTTCCGAACCCTCCTCTGCTTTCTCCGTTTTCATCATTCGCACCTGCGGGAAAAACCGAAAGCGAGCTTCTCGGCATCTTTTTTATTTATTTATTATTATTATTATTATTATTATTATTATTATTATTACTGTAAGATGGAGACCGTCCTTCGTAACATTATTATTATTTTCCCACAAAAACAACGCCTTCGTGTTTTTTTTTAAATATTTTTCCTACGTTTGATTGTCATAATTCTGCGGTAATTTCATCACTCGCGCTGGTGTAGGCCTCCCACTAAACACACCGAGAGCGAACCTTATAAGACTATTGCAGTATTCGCCTTATGCGCTGCCATCTTTGTCTATTGGACTGTGAAACGCGTTCGTGGGCATGCTCAGTAGCTCTCTTCCGATGGGTATCAGACGATGCGCATGCGTCAACGGCCCCGTGACTCGGCATTTTTCGCCCGGGCCGTACGCCCTGGATAGGTGCGTTGCTGACAACCAAGCCCATGGTTGCTCTGCTGACAACCAAGCCCACGGTTGCTCAAACGAGGTGCGGGCACTGCGCGTGCCCAGAAACCAGAGTTCGAGTGAGGTTAAAGCGTATGCCCGTGCGCACTGCCGACAGCAGCGCCATCGCGGTGACGTGACGACAGAAAGTCGAGCTGGCGTATGGCCTCTAAGGTGCTTGACGCCGAGTATCCGCTGCTTCGGGTGGGGCGAGCCACGTCGCGGTAGGAGCCTCAACCAGCAACGTCAACTCGCGGTAGAAACGTCAACTTCTGTCGCCAGCTGGCGGCAAAGTCGTGAAACCGTTCGAGAAGAGACGATGCAGTAAACGTAAACCACCTGGATAACGAAGAGCCCGTGCGCACGTCGAAAGCAAAAGACAACTCTCCTCACTTGAGTACCTTACCTTACCACAAACGCACTCTCCAGGCTCGCGTACCTTACCTTACCACAAACGCACTTTCAAGACTCAACTACCTTATCTTACCATACCACAAACGCACTCTAAGACTCGAGTACCCTTCCTTACCACAAATGCACTCTCCAGACTCGAGTACCTTACCTTACCGAGAAGGCAACTCTCCAGACTCGAGTACGATACCTTATCGAGAAGGCAACTCTCAGACTCGAGTAACTTACGCAAAAAGGCAACTAACCTTACCAAAAAGGCAGCTTTCCAGACTTGAGTACCTTACATTACCGCAAACGCACTCTCCAGACTCGAATACCTTAGCTTATCACAAACGTACTCTCCAGACTCGAGTACCTTACCTTACCACAAACGCACTCGCCAGACTCGAGTACGTTACCTTACAAGAAAGGCAACTCTCCAGACTCGAGTAACTTACCTTATTACAAACGCAGACTCCAGACTCGAGTACGTTATCTTACCAAGAAGGCAATTCTCCAGACTCGAGTAACTTACCTTATACCAAAAAGGCAACTCTCCAGACTCGTGTAACTTACCTTACCAAAAAAGGCAACTTTCCACGAGTACCTTACATTACCACAAACGCACTCTTTAGACTCGAGTACCTAACCTTACCACACAAGCACTTTCCAGACTGGAGTACCTTATTGCGGCTCCGCATCCAATAAAAGCCAGAGAAGCGAGAAGTTAGCAGTTGTTAACGCAGAGGAAACACAGAAAAGCGTGGACACTCCGTAGCAATTACACCACGTCCTGCGTTTCTTAAACTGTCGGTAACTATAGCTTGTTTCTACCCTTGCCTCGCGGCGAAGCCGTGAATCTCAGAAACGGGAAACTCGTGACGAGAATCCCGAATATCTTCGGTCGCAGGCACGCTATACTCACGCACCACACAAAAGACACGGCGTTCGCATGCTGACACGATAACAGAACTATCAGCGGACACAAATCTCAAGCATATTTGCTTCACACATATATATGTATGCTTCGAATATCTCTGTAGAAAATTTTAGTTTTGTACGACCAGTGTGACAGACACACAAGAAAACAACACGCCTCAGGCAGTGTGTCTGCAGGTTGTCTTTTACCATCTATTAGCAGTTAAACAGTTCCTTGATAAGAGCCGCAAGCACGGTCGTCCTTCATCCGATACCCTGTGTGCCGTTCAAAGAAGCCTCAGAATTCAGCTCGAGCAGAAAACAAAGAGCGTTTTTTTTCTTCTCTAAACTATATATGTAGGCCTTTAAGAGTGTCGAAAAGCAAAACTGTAACATTTAAGAAGCTTTACGTCCGCTAAAACGCGTCACCACGTTAGGAAGTGAAATGGCGGGCAGTGCCGAGCAAACAAAATGGTCGCCCGTCTATATGCCGTACATCTATGAGTGCGCGCGTTGTATATATGTACTAGTATTTATGTTTTCACCCTTGCCCGATCTTTCCACGTCGTGAGGATCGGTCGTGACTGGCGGAGATCGTTCTCACGGCTACCTGAAGACACGACGGAGAAAAGAAAGAAGAAAAAATAAACGAAAACGCGAAGAAACGACACGAGACCTAAAAGAACCGAGAAAAAAAAATAGACGAATGAAAAACAGCGCAAAAAGAAAATGCTGGGGCGTTGTATGTTTCCGACACGATCGGGAACCGTACGGAAGGTTTTCGTTGTTAGTTTCTTCAGTATTTTTTTTATCGCTTCGATTCTACCTTAATTGTCGACTCCGACTCGTATACCTGGATCCTGCTTAATATGCGCATAATCTTTCTTGCCGCGTTTGCGTAAAGGGTAGGAGGTGGAAACCACTTACATAAGGACGCTGGTCGTGAAGGAAGATGCGAAAACGGGCGCCATCTGTGGAGCGGCATCGCAACTGCTGCCCTCTCTCCCTGTTACAACTCGATAAGATTCGTTTTGCGTATACTCACAGTATGCATACAGCCCAAGCTTTCGTAGCAAAACCCGCACCTCACCCCCAAAGCCACTTTAACCTTAAAAAAAAAAAACATCTGTGTTACACGCGTTAAATTGACGAGAGCATTTGCTGCGCCCCAGCAAGGAACTGAGGAAACATTTCGACCTCCTGCAGATGTTTTCAATGTTCAATCGAAATCTCGGTTAAACGGGGGCCTTCTCCGCAATGAGACTGAGTCAGAGTGCGGGCACCTCGGTCAGGATTCGAACCCCACACCTAAAACCGCGGTCTAATACATCATACAAGAGACAGTTGTGGAAACATGTTCAAAGCGTATATGAAGAAAAACATTTTTTTTTATTAGACACCTTACAACTGCTCTTCGACGCTAGAAAACCGACGTCATTGTAATGCCCGAGTCCCAGCAAGCAGCACTTGCGTTCGCACGTATACGCAATACTAAAACCTACTACTGTTTCACCGGTTTTCCAACGCCAACGAAACATGCTGCAGTGATGCAGACGTGCAAGCGGATAGGCGTTCCTTCGAACTGGAAAGGCTGAGACACGGTGGCTGAGACTAACAAAAAATCTAAATCTTCTAAAAAAATATATATTTAAATTGGAAGTAGAGGGGGGGGGGGGGCATTTGTTTTGGAAGGATTGATTGTGACTTTGGAAATTTTGCCGATTGTCGAAAGTCGCGACTTTGATACACCATATGTTTACCCAGTTAATGTAATTTTATATGGATTTCTCATATTAGTTAAAATGTTTTCATTGATTTTAGACTTATTTTATTTTATAACTTGTTAATTAAAATGCTGCCATTGGCACCAGTAGTGATAATTTTCACACTTTTGATTGCCATACTTTTTCGCGCATTTGAAATTAGGTTATAAGAAACAAATTAGATTAGATCTTGAAAAACTACGAATTAAAATATCTTAATTGTATTATTATTAATAATACAAATTGCGGCAACGTGGGCTCATCAATAAACGCCACGATCACAATAATACGCCATTTAATCATAATAGAGTTTCTAGAAAGGTCTCGTTTTGTTTTCGTTTTAGCATATGAAAAAACCTGACATCGTTATCAAGATAGACAAACAGTCAAACACTAGAGTAATATAGTCCTATGCATCACGCGTCGCTTTAAAAACACACACTCTATTGCTGTCTGACTCGAATTCCGTCTTTGGGTTTTTGTAGTGAGAACAGCGTTTCTTAATTTATACATTTTGTGAACATATTCTAAACTCATTACCCGTGGAGATATTTTGTAATTGAATTGATTTTGTTATTCTTGTGCTTAGAATAATGTTAAAGCAATTAACCATCTAAATACCCAAAAACCCATTAAAAGGCCCGCAGTTCATTATTTCACGTGTCAATTATCTGAGCGAGAAAAGGTAGCAAGAACAGACAAATATCAGCACTGATTTTTTTTCAACACATACAATATTCTATGTTACCTGTAAGGTGTATGAAAGACCCTGTCTTTAAAGGGACACTGAACTCTCCAGAATATTTTGAATTGCCTAAACCGGATACGTATGTCACAAAAAAAAAGTTTCTGCGAACAACTTTTTAGCTAAATAATTACGCTGTGACACACATCTTGAATTAGAAGAGAAACCAAAATTAACACCTATGTCCAGAAATTATGTCCAAAATAGAAGTTAGTTTCGGTTTCGTTCCTGAATTAAAACGTGCCTCCTGGCATAAATATTACGCTAAAAAGAGGTGAGCTGCGTTCATAACAGCCTAGCGTCCTCGTATAAGCAAGCAGGAATGGTTTGTATCGCTCAGTGAAGCCAGCACACTAGACAGGCTGCAGCAACTGGTATACCAGCATGCATCTCCTATCCTCACTATAACCGCCATTATAAAAACGAGTGGCGCCACCTATACTGAATTGGAGTCGCGAATACCGGCGTGCAGTCGTGTAATCGGATACGCGGAATTAACATCCCAGGTTGACGAAAATAATCCCTGGAGAAGGGGGACAAGGGACAAACACAAATCTCCAAACACAGCTAGGTGAAAGTTGTACGGAGCTTACCGAATTGCTCATTTATAGACTACAGTGTTGACATCAGATGCTTTTTAAAAGCCAACAAAATCCGATTTGAGAATCGAAGTCGTCGCAAAGGACGTGTAATCCGTTACTTTCGAGCTGTAATTCGTTACGTGCACAACTGAAGTTCGTTAACTTGTTGCAACTTGGTCGAAGCGAAACTCGGTGCATTAATGAACCGTTTGGCACGTTTCTTTTTACCAGTGCCGCAGCCCGTCGCATGGGCATTTCCACATCGCTTGCTACACCAAGACAAATGATCGCTGCTTTTAAACTTTTTTTTTCTCGTCGCCTGTTTTTCTAGTCTATTCATTGTTCTAACAGAGGTGACTTCGCGTGCACTTTCGTGATTAGAGTGTATTCATTATTTATTTAAAAAAATAATAAAAACTAAAATAAAATAAAAATTACATAGAACACGTATATCACAAAAGAAAAGTTCCCGTTGAGTGACTCCAAAACTGCTTTTATTTTGGGGGTCCAACGTCCGAAATAGAAGCACATTTCGGAATCGCTCCTGCCTCAAAACGAATCTCGCTATGTAAATATTCAGCCTATCTTTAGGGTCGTCTACGGCTCTGAGAGGCTCTATATGCTGCTTCCCACTAATAGACAGTTAGGTTTCCTACAACTTCATAAGCAGCGAACAGATAAACAGGTCGTACAAAAGGCCCATTCCCAGAGATAACGTCTTTCTTGTGACTGCAGAGGCATTTGGGATGAACCG
Organism: Ixodes ricinus; assembly: GCA_037355805.1. Lineage (NCBI taxonomy): Eukaryota > Metazoa > Arthropoda > Arachnida > Ixodida > Ixodidae > Ixodes > Ixodes ricinus. The sequence goes on from JAZHYW010040179.1 coordinate 10,922, forward strand.
AGCACAGTTGTGACGCCATCGAAGTTGCCGATGCGATCACTCGGAAGGAGAATACATAGAGCTCTTTAAATCAAGACTGAGGTGGCTACTGTTTCCCAAGAGCCATATATAACATTTACGCGCTTTATCAACCAGGTTATTCAAATGCTCGAGTATACGCACGAAGCAAGCGAGGCAAGTCACGACTACCGATTGTTTAATGGAGGTCTTCTTACGAACGCTCGAGGCGCGCGTATCGGCTCCCTGCGCGTATCGGCCGAGCGTGGGAAAGATATCAAGCTGGAAGTAATTCCAGACGACCTTTTGAGCGACGGCTCGTTTGTTTCGCTTTCGTATAGCCAACGACGCCTTTGACTGATCGCTGAATCACGTCGCACGCTTTGCTGTTGCAGTTCCGCGGCTATGAAGGATTAGAGATCTCGACAGCGCAGCAGGTTAGAGCCACACGAGTGTATTATGGTCTTGGGATACTGGCAGGCACTCTTTTTTTCTCATCGCCCGATTCCGCGACGACCGGCCATCTCTTCAGCAATCAGTTCTCAGTTCGTAAGCTCATGTATATATGGATCGGAAACGCTTAGTAGTCGCGCAAGCTTCCTTGTTGGAAAGTCATAAAGCCACAGTCAGACACACTGATGAGAGAATTGTCTGCACACAATTAGACTCAATCATGTTGGAAGCATGCTTGCTTCATACATATATGTATGTTTCGAGCATGTTTGCATACTGTCATCTTGGTTCATTCTACGATTGTGCGAACTATGTTCTGTTTATCGATAAATATAATTAGTCATCGCTAATATAACCATATAAAGCACCAAACAAAAAAACGGGGACTGTGTTTTTACGGTGTTTAATTCGCTGCAGACTCTGTAGAAATGCGGTATAGCATTGCTTGCCTTCTATGAAGGCTTGCTTCTCTATCCATGTCCAAACGTCGCTCGCTCTCTGCTCTGGTGTATTTTTCTTTTTTCTGCCACATCAAGTACGGTCATACTTATCACGTCGCCGTTCTGTCCAGCTATATTCTGTTCAGCCCGCTCCTCTCTCCTGCGAGTCATTCCGAAGACCGGGCACATCATCCAGTGATTTTTTTGTTTTTTCAGGGAGGTGACATAAAGAAATACTACCGCCTTTAAAAGAAGTTAAAAGAGAAAGTTTCCGTAGCAAGTAGATCGCATTCTTCTTTCTGTATCTCTCAAACTCTGTCCAAAAATATTTTAGGTATACAAGAGACCACGGAAAAGCACAATCCAAGATCTCGCCGATGAAACCCTTGCCCAAAATAACGACGTTCTCCTCCGCGCATGCGCGATACGTGCCGGCGAAAACAAGCCCAAGCCGAAAATGGTATCCGCCGGCTCTGCAAGCGCCAATACCAGTCATCTTCTTTTCAGCGGACGGCAAGTTCCCTGTAATACCTGGCGACAGACTCGGACCCCGCAAACCCGTGTTAGCCTCTAATCCAGCAGCGAAGCCAAGCCGAGCCGAGTCGACCACAAATCTGCGTCCCATACCCCACATTATACACTGGTGCCCTTTGTGCATACCGGCCGCCATAGAGGCGGTAGCGGTCCATACGCACCATCTTCAACAAGAAAAGAAAAGTCGGCACAAAATGGAAGTACAACGAAAGGTTCATAACGACAGGTTGTATAACAGACGACGTTTCGTCTACCGTCCGTTTGGCGGTCTGTAGTTGTTACTTCTTTTATTTGTACAGTTGTTTTCCTTAGCAGTTCCGATGGTCGGAGAAACTCGAAGAAGGCGTACAGAATGGCGTGGGGAGGGACAGCGGGACTGGGTCCCTTCTTTTATTTTTTTGAAAAGGGGATCACAGAATCCGGCTTCAAGTCCGGTCGGTTAGCGCGCGCCAGAGTACAAGACGAGCAGACGACGCCGACGCCACGGCCGATGCGGCGTCTGCTATACGGCCCCAAGCGCAGTCTGCTACGCGGTGCCGCGGGACCTCCATTTTTCTCCTAACCCTCAATCAGTGCGTGTACGGCCACTGCGGGCATCTATCCATTCCGGCGCGCTTTGCTCTCTTCGAAAATGGTGAATAGGGGCTAACAAACAAAGGGAAGACAGAGACCCGGTCAGAACAGGTGCTTTCTTTAAAAGAGGACCCCTTTCACTCTCTTGTTTGTCTTACACCGGGGGAAAAAAAAAGGGGGGGGGGAGGTCACTCCGGGTTGCCGCAGGTTCTGCAGCAGAGGTGTACGAGTCGGAAATGTGAATATCTTTGGAAATGTGAAGAACACGCGTGCCAAAGACATGCACAAATCATCGCACGTGCACTCAGTAGGGCTTGTATCACCGTGTACTGAAAGGCAATTCATTGCAGTCATTAGGATCGACACCAGGGTTAAATGCTTCCTTCTTGAGTGTTTTTCGTTTAATTGCGCAGAAAGTGCCTATGCTGCTAGTGAGGAGTATACTTTCCAATCCAAGTTTGAAGAAGAAAAGGTATTGGCTTATTTTTATCGCTCTACATTCGTGGGTGTTGTCTCTGGTGCTGACACGAAGTCGATTGGCCACCAACTTACCAGTACCAGAATGGTACCCCCGTGTCCCGTGATACTAGTTAAGTATCCAAAAGATGACGTCTCGTGGTAGTTACACAGATTCAGAGAAAAACGAACTTTATTCGAACGAAAACGTATGAGTTAACGTAATTATCCGAAGCGCCAAGAAAAAAAAAATTATTTTTTTGATTTAAGCCGAAACGGATCTTTACGTAAAAAAATACAAAAACAAAAACCGTTTACACAAAAAAAAAACTGAGGTAGCAAAAACAAAGGTAGCCATTAGACGGTTACTCGACCACATTTCTTCTTTTGGAAACATCTCCCCGCGCATGTTTCATGTCTCCAATTATCGGTCTATCTCGGCGTCCATCTAGCCGTCTATCGGGCTTATTTAATTACATCGAGAGCGCGGCATGCAAACTGGAGTTCCGGCTCAGGCGACCTCTGACACCGACCTTCGACTGCCCCGAGGCTCTTCTCGGGCAGGGAGAGAGAGAGGGCAGAGAGACCCCAGTTTGCACGGGTCACCCCAACGATTAAAGTGGCCGCCAGCAACCCCCTTTCCCAATAGCCTCCTCTCCACGTTTACCTGTTCCTCTGCCCCCTTGCCACGTTGGTCCTTTCACTCTCGGTCTTCGGAGACGGGAGCAGACGATACGACGAGCGAGAATACGTCTGCTAAGCTAGAGGGACAGTTCACCCTCATTGTGGGGCGCGACGGAATAGGTATAGTATATGTTTACAGAATTTCATCATTCGAGAGTTCATTCGTGGCAAAGAACGTATGGTCTAAGACGGCTGCATCAAAAGTTCTACTCAAACCAGGGTGTGTATAAATGGATGGTTGGTTGGATTATGGATGGAGCAACTAAAAGCTTTGCAATCGGGCAGTGATCTACGCCACCTAGCAGTGCTCCTTCCTTTTTTTCTCTTTGTCAGCT
>JAZHYW010040180.1:0-18717 GCA_037355805.1 Ixodes ricinus
AATTTCCACGCTAAGTTTGGCGGTGTGCAAAAACAAATGCTAACGCTTTCATAGATAATCATCCCTGTGGTTTCTACAGAATTGGCTCGACCGTCAATTCGCTGCTCTGTACTATTCTTTATTTTAATGTTGTGTTAAGAACGGGGGTTGCCTTCCTCCATGAAACCGCGCCGGAAGGCAATGCTATTTCCGGTTTCTCCAGGGCGATGTGACGACCGCTCTATGATCGGCACAAAAATCACGACTTCCTAATCTGGTCGACCCATTATATATGCTGAATGTCTGATACAACGTAGATAACGCCATTATCGGCCTTGTCTTCACCCGAGACGTCAACGTGATGTTTCCGGATTCACTGATTGAACTAAAATAACGGCATTAAGATCACCGCCAATTCGACAGTCACTATCCGGGACGCTTTAGTATTTCCGACATCAGAGCTTTCGCAGAGAGAACATTGATGTTTATTTGTGTCTTACATATCCGATAGAATAATAATGTACAAGCTCTTTATCAACAAAGGTAGGGATAAAAACACGCAGCACACAAGATGACGCTGCCGACGGCTGACGTGAGTGTGTTTCCGGCATGTTAGGGTTTGGAGATATACCAATCTCCTAGCAGGCCCTACGCGAGAGCTGCCTGTGACGTCGACATTTATTTTGACAAAGCACCCAAATTTATTTCACCTATGAACGGTTTCTTGTGTCCCCTGACTGTCATTTCAAAATTTTATAGTTTTAACATGTTTGCGGAAACAGTCAAATTCTAGATACTTTTCTAAACCTTGTTTTCATCGGAGCTCAAGAAGCCACCAGAGTCTGCTCGTGTCGAAGTGTCGTTTTGCACACTGGTGGCCCATTGAGACATTTTTGTCAAGTGCTCTGGCTATGGCTGTCATTTGCGGCTACAACCCCACGTGCGGGTGCCCACGACAGTGGAGTGTACTCGCAGAGAAAAATGGCTACTCGGTATCGCAAGAACAGCTTTTCCGCCGCCAAGAGCTGTTTCCGCCATGGCTCCAAAACAAGCGTCGCGTTGTAGTTCTCTGGCATAACACTAAACAGAACAGGCGACTTTTGACAGACACATGATTTGTGTTGCCGAAGTATACGCTTTGAAAAACGCGCGCAGCGCCGCTGGCGGAGGAGCTGGCGTTGGACAGTGAGGGCGCGTTCAGCAGCCTGCGGCACCTTTTCGCATGCCAAGCTGTGCCGGCGGAGGCGCGCACGAACAGAACTTTTGCTTTTTGCAGGCCAATTACGTCAAGGGTAACGTTGCATGAGTGCTAGGGACAGACCTAGAAAAGGAATCTAGCTGTTCTCCGCTTCTTATATCTTGAGTTTGAGTCGTTAATAGGGGTGATTTCTCTAGATGCGGTCGAACAAGAGTTTGAGAAATTTTTCGAAAAGCAAGATGGCCGCCACCGTAATTGCTCTCAGTCGGAGAATTCTTTTTCTCCTTGTAGCTGCAAAAGTAGGACTCCTGGGATGATGACATTTGGAGGCGAGTGAGATGTTCACTCAAGAGAAGTGTGTTCACCACTGTCTCAGTAGGAAATTTGTTTCGCTCGTCGCTAGAACAAGGACTGCTTGGACGATGATATTTGGAGGCGAGTGAGATGTTCACTACGTTTGTGCACTAAGTGTGCCAAGTTTCATTAAGAGAGCAGGTGCGAAAGTTATGTTTCGAACGAATAAAGGAATAAATCTGTACGGGATATTCAATATTGGACCCAAAATGTTGTCTTATAACCGGGCCGTGCGAAGTGCAGATTTGGACACACACGTTCTTGAACATGACCGTAACTCGACACAACCCTTATTATACCAAAAATAGGCGGCTTAGAGAAACCAGGTGTAAATTTCGTTTGGGTGGCGTAACTGATTGGGAACCGGTTTTGACTGTGAAAGGGCTGTCAAGAGACTAGCACTCGTTGTGGGAGGTGGAGACGTTACCGGTGGAAAGAGACTACTCGACTGTACTTCCATTTGAAACAACTTTACGGAAGGTGGTTCCAAAGCCGAGAAACCCATGCTGTCGGCCAAAACACGGTTTGGCAGTCAAAGGTTTTTGCGGTCAGCTGTAATGTAATAACCTGGTTCTGCGAGGTGCCGATTTTCAGCACACAGGTACTTGGACATAAACATAACTTGACACAACAATTATTATATCAAAAAGAGGTGGCACAGTGAAACCAGGTGGAAATTTAGTTTGGGAGACGTAACTAATTGGGAACCCGTTTTAACCGTCAAAGGCTGCCAAGAAAATACCACTCGTTGTGGGAGGTTGTCACAAACTCTGGCGCCGGCCGACTCTCCCGCGATCTTTTTCTTTGTGTTTTTGTGCTGCTCGCCGTGTTCGGTGGGCCGCCTCGGGTTGCGGCGACCTGCCGATGGGCTCGGGTTACGGCGACCGGAAACGGGAAGAGGAGGCCCTGTTTTGTTTGCTTACTCTTTCTTTCCTTCGGGGTGCCTTCGGCGCCGAATAGGCGGGAAATACGCCGCCGTGGAGAGGGACGGTCGGAGCCACAGGTCGGAACGGTTTTCGTGGAGAGCCGCGGTAATTTTCGTGGGCAGAGCTTTTCGGGTCTTCAAAGGGGCAAGACGTTCGTGGTTGCGGGTGAAGTCGGCGGGAATGGCGGCCCGGCAACGCGATATCTTCTGAGTCTTCTTCATCGTCACCGCCGCCGTCTTCCTGTCAGCTCACCACCGCCGAGAGCCCGACGATACCCTTCGACACCAAATTTAAGTGAGACCCGTCCGTACACTTCGGACTTTACTTTGCGGACGTTTTATTTTGACTTGCTCTCCGTCCGTGGTTTTGTTGCTTGATTTCATTGTCTTAATTTTGTATTGCGGTAGCGCGCCAACCGTTTACTTTATTGTTTCTTTGGTTGAATCTCCGTGTGGAGCTTTGAGGTTTTCTTTTTGTTGTGTATTGTTTGCCTTGTGCCAAACCTTGGAATTTATATTTCTATTTTGTTTTAAGTAAATATATTGTTCAGTGTTCAATCTATATGTGTCCGCCTGAGCTCATTCCGTTCTTCCCCGACTTGGGCACACGCGCCAACCGCGCGGGCTGACCGGCCTCAACAAAAATAAATATTGTTCTCAGTCGTTGTAGAGGGCCGGCGGGCGAACCGTCAAGGGGGAATCGCGCCTCCAACCTCCAGGCGGGGGCGACTGTGACAGAGGTGCACACTATACAGGTAGGAAGGGACCAATGGACGGTACTTCCAGTTCGAACAACATTGCGATAGGTGGCTCCAAAGCAGCAAAACAAAAATTATTGTCCACAGGGCTCGGGGTGCACGTCGGCGTTTCCTCACGCAAAAAGAGTCTGATCAAAAATCAGCAGAACCCATCCTTTGGGAATGATTATCTACGTTAATGCGAATAGCATCAAACGGTGCGGAGTTATGCGCGTTCGTCAGGTGGCCGGCACACTCTAGATACGCCAGCCCACTCTTGAGGCGATTCTAAATTTGTTGACACTTTCACAGCCCTGCGCACGATCTCCGCAGCCCAGCACGTGCGTTTGTGTCACTTAGGAAGGCGAGCAAAGCACGCGCCATACGCACAAACACTCAAAATGGTACCGACCAGACTTTCTGGCGTCTCAGCTAGTCTCAACCAACGGTACTTTAAACGGTTGTTTATATCTTACTATAGGACGCGCTTTACAGCGCTGTCACAGCTGCGCGCGTGCGCCATGCACGAGGGTCATTCCGCCTCGTGAGGCTGAGCACGGCCGCACATCACCCTCTCCCGAGCGCGGAGAGGTGAGCTAGTGGCCGTGCTCAGCCTCACGAGAGCGGAATGAGCCCTCGTGCATGGAACGCGCGCACCGGTAGCTGTGACAGCGCTAAAGCGCGTCCTATGGTAAAGATATAAACAACCGTTTAGAGTGCGTTGAATGACTGCCTTCATAGCTTGTGATTCCACTTCCGGCAGCCGAAGCGAACGGACGTGGGTATCATGAGCTCCGTAGGAGCGGTGACAGCGGCCGCGTCTGGCCGTGGTATTTCTGCTACTTCTGCCTCTGGAAACCCTGACGAGTACAAAGTTATTTTGCCTCCCCTGCCGAGCGGATACATCGCCATGAACTGTGTGTTTCTGCACTGTGACGTGAAGGGCCGGCCATACCGGATTCAAGACTTCCGCGACGAATTGCTGCGGCTGCAAGTGCTGAAGGATCTGGTGTCGGCGGGACCGCACCAGATGAACCATGTCTGGATGCTCCGGCTGGCTTCGCTTGCAGCAAAGCAGAGGTTAGTGGACGCCAAAGAACTAACCGTGAAAGGGGGCGGTGCCTCGTAATGGACCCCGCCAACGTGGAAGTTAAGCTCAAGCTGCACTGGGTGCCCTATGACGTGCCGAACTGTCAAGTAAAAAGGGAGATGGAACGGTACGGCAAAGTGACTGACATAACGCGGGACCTCTTCAGGGAAAAGGGTTTCGAGGCGGTCGAGTCAAACACCCGGACTGTACGCCTGACTCTCAAGGACGGTTGTACCGTCGACAGTCTCCCGCACGAAATTCGCCTGGAAGGCTGCAAGGTCCTCGTCGTTGTGCCAGGACGGGCCCCACTCTGCCTCAGGTGCAGGCGTACGGGCCACATCCGGCGGGATTGCCGCGTCCCTCGCTGTACGGACTGCCACCGGTACGGCCACGCAGCAGAAGACTGCGTCAAAACCTACGCGTCTATCGCCCGTGACCGCAAGTCGGAGGACAACACCGACTACGTCATGGACGACGCGGAGGCAGAGGAAGCCGTCGGAGGGTCGTCGCCCGTCACCCTGTCATCGACGGAGCCTAGTGGTACGCCCACGCCCAACGACGACGGCAACCCTGACGCAGCGTCCGTCGTGCACAACCCCGAGGAGAAATCCGAAGTGCAAGTCACGCCCCGCGACCGCACTAAGGAACGCCTGCCCCATGAGCCAGCACTTTCCGGATGCGGTCCATCGGCAACGAAGCCCGGCCATCCCGGCGGGCTAAACAGCGAGGCAGGAGTGGAAGAGTGCCAGGACGAAGACATGGACTCCACTCTCAAGCGACCGAGGGACCCTGCGCCAGCACCAGCTGCAACCGTCGGAACGGCCGACAGCGGGTCGCCGGTGCCGGGAGTCAAGAAGTTTCGGGTTGTGGCGAAGCCGCGTGTCCCACCGGACGATCGTCGCAGGAAGGACTCCCTGTGAGTCTTTTCGGGCATAACCGGCAGTGCAAGTGTCAACCGCATTTTTGTTTCCGTTGGCTTTATCTTGCGCGAGCGTCTTTTTTTCTTTGTGCGAGCCTACCATGTTCTCCGTCTAGCCTCCCTTTCAACCGTTCATGAACCTTGAACGATCTTTACGGGTGGGCACGTTAAACGTGCGCGGCTTATGTGCCAGGCGTCGCCAATACCAGGTAAACCGCTTGTTCATCGAGAATGACCTGGACATAGTCGCGGTTCAGGAGACGAAAATGGAAGGCGAGGCCCAGACGGAAAACATGGTACGGCTTTTTGAAGCGAGGTATGACGTGTGCGTCAGCCACGCTAGGGGGACGTCGGGGGGTTGTCTTTTATTTCTAAAGAAATCTATCGGGAGCGTCGAACAAGTCGTCAGTTGTGATTCGGGGCGCTTTGTCTTGTGCGATTTTATTATTTCCAAGTACAAATTTCGTGTGGTGTGCATCTATGCCCCTATTAAGACGGAGGAACGTTTATTTTTTTTCGAGTTTATTGAAAAGTATGTTCAAACTGATCGATTAGTGATATTATTGGGCGATTTTAATTGCGTGTGCGCGCCGCAGGACAGGTCAAATAGCGTGAGGTTTCGGGACGCGAGCACGGTGTTTTTGTGCGACATGCTTCAGCGGTGCGATTTAGAAGACGTTGCCCACTGCGCGTCCCGCGGTAGGGGTTTAAAGTACACGCATTTCCAAGGTGCAAGTCATGCACGCTTGGATAGAGCGTATGTCTCCCTCGACCTTGTAAGAGCGTGCAAGCAATACGCCGTTGATCACGTGTCGTTCAGTGATCATTGCCTTGTTTCCTTTTTAATTTGTTCCTCCAAAGATACGCCTAAAAAGTTCTCGTGGGATTTGTGGAAATTTAATTCCAAACTTCTTGAAGACGAGCTTTTTTTACAAGCGGTCCGAAAAAATCTTGAAGATTCAGCAAACGCAAAAGGGCAAGGATTCGGAGTGAAATGGGAATTGTTTAAACAGGAAATAAAATTGACTTCCATCGAGCGCTCCGGCCTATTGAAGCATAACGAAAAGGAAGAATCACGCGAGTTAAACAGCCTGCTTCAAAGGTTGATGCTGGAAGAATGCCTATCGCCAGGTTCTTTTTCGGATGAAATTATCAGTATCAAGAAGCGCCTCGAAATTCTTGATACTGAACAATACAAGGGGGCTATGCTGCGAGCGCGATGGAACCGGTTATCACTTGGGGAGCTACCCACGAAAAGGGCGATAGGCGCGGAAAGAAAGTATGCGAGTCAAAATGAAATCACGGAAATTTCGTATCAAGGGGTTCTGACGAGCGATAACGCGAGCATACAACGCGCGTTCGTTGAGTACTATAAAGAACTGTTCAGTTATCGTGAGCCTAAAAAGGACGGGTTTCGGAATTTTTATTTGCCGTTAATGCCGAAGCTGGCAGACGAACTAAAAGAAAACTTAGAAACAACCTGCTGGCCACCAACTCATGTTTACAAACAAACCGGAGCGCCCGGAGCGCCCCTAGCGGACGCCACCGGCGCCGCGCATGCGCGGTGGGGGTGTGGGCAACAAGCCTGCCGTCGCCCATAAACAAACCATTGAAATGCGATGTTGTCGGCGTCGGTGTGAGTCCCCCTGCCCTTTATCGCTTTCGAATTGTTGATTCTACGTCTTCCTGGCAATGTCTGACTACATGAGCGGCGTCAGCGAAATTAACGAGGCTCGTTACACCGCAAAACTTCGCGTGAATAATCTGACATGCGGCGATTCATTCCGCGTGGACGCCGCAGAATGTACGCTAAAGCCTGACTCACATGATGAGATTTTGCTCGCAATTTTCAGTCGCGACGTCGCTCGGGCTGCAAAAGCGTGAACCGTAGCTGAGATGGTCGACGTCGATACTGAAAATCGCAAGCAGAATCGGACGAAGTGAATCAGGCATAACAAGTCGGTGATGGCCGCTGGTAACAATAATCAACATCTCCTTGTATCTACTGTTTACGTGGAGCCTGCTTACCAACCTTCAAACTTAAGTCTTTTGAGGCCTGCACTTACTTCTTATCGCAAGTACCGGGCCAACATTTCGTCTACGGGCCGGTGTCGTCTAAAAGAGCAGACGACAAGCAGAAGCGTTTGAAAGAGCAGACGACAGTTCGAACGATCAGACGGCCGTTCGAACTTCAAGACGCACTGAACGTAGTCCGCAGGTGGGCCGTACAACTTGACGGTTTTCCGGCGTTCATGTTGGAACAAAACAAATAAATCTGATGACCACAAGTATCCGTGAATTCAACCCAAAGTGCTTCCCGCCCAAGCAATTGTGGTCCGGCGGCGTCTGGTTTACCATTTTTACAGCACATATCCACGGTCTCGGACGAACCGAGAACATGAAAACTGATCTTCAAACCTTTCTCGACTCTTTTAGTACAGCCCCAGTCGCGGCGGTTTGACGAAAAGGCATGTTTTCGTCAGGTTCCTTTCAAAACAACGCAGGAATACACGCCTCACATGGGGCCTTCCGCCCACAGCCCCAGACCGGAAGTGCGACCGACGCGCCACCACCGCGCCGTGACGTAACAGAGATGAGTTCGTGTATAGATGTTGTGGGAAGTCGAAAAAGCCATCGACAACTTGAAACCGGGAAAGTCACCCGGCCCTGATGGTTTAGGAGCAGAATTTTATAAAGCTTTCAAAGATCAGCTTGCCCCGTTTTTGCACTGTGTGTTTACCGAAGCGTATACCCTTAATGTTTTGCCCCCGTCGTTTTTGTGCACACACACTATTTTCATTCCCAAAAGTGAAGACCGCTTGAAACTCCGTTCCGTTGGTTCTTACCGCCCTATTACATTAACCAATGTGGACTACAAGATTTTCATGAAAGTATTAGCAGAACGACTACAGAGTGTCATTAGCATTATCGTCGGCCCGCACCAGACGTGTGGTATAAAGGGCAGGAGTATTGTAAGGAACGTGCACGTTGCACGAAGTATTTTGGAATGTTGCGACACTATGGAAAGAAGAGTGGCAATGTTACAAGTCGACCTGGAAAAGGCTTTCGACCGGGTGTCCCATCAAGTCCTTTTTGATATTTTAGATCATGTAAATGTGGGGGCAGTTTTATGTGATGGTATACGTATGGCATACAAAAATTGCGCCACCCGTCTTGTGGTGAACAAATGTGTGACTGAGCGCGTTCGTCTCTTTTCTTCCGTGAGACAAGGCTGTCCGATTTCGCCGTTGCTTTTTTGTATTTTTCTCGAACCTTTTTGTTTGAGCGTTATTCATAGTAGTTACATTCGAGGTTTCAAGTTACAGACTGTTGAAGTCCGCATTTTGTCATATGCGGATGACGTGGCAATTTTTTGTATCGACAAAGACAGTGTAAAGAAAGCCGTAGAGTTGACGGAAATGTTTTGCGACCATACGTGCAGTTCCGTTAATTTTGAAAAGTGTGTGGGCCTTTGGCACGGCGATTGGCCTTCGACGCCGACTGTGTATGAACGCATTGCGTGGGCGGATTCACCGTCTCGGTATCTTGGGGTACCATTGAATCACTATCGCAACACTAACGAATACTGGCGCGATGAGACTGAGGCTTTGCGCGCCAAGGCAAACAAGTGGGGAGGCAATGGTTTATCAATTTTTGCGCGTGCATCTGTGTGTAACACATTCCTTGCCGCGAAGATTTGGTACGTGTTGCAGGTGTTGCATTGCTCACGTATTAACATTCACCGCATTCATCGTGTATTTGCCGTTTTTATTTGGAGCTCGGTATGGGAGAGGACGAGCCGAACGAATCTTTTCCGAAGGGTCAGTGTTGGCGGGCTGGGACTTTCCCATTTGTTTGTAAGACAGCTGGTTAATAGATTTTTGTTTCTTCGAGACCAGAAAGATCCTTTTTTATGCACGGTCATTCAAGCGAGGCTGCGCAGCGCTCTTCCTGAGTTCATTGTGTCATCTGGCGTAGACGTCAGTGGTTCTGTACGCGGTTATCTAAAAGAAGTCGTTGATGCTTATCAGTTTTTAACAACGCGGTTTTCTTTGGAATACTTGTGCGGTGTCTCGCGGAAACGGTTGACAAAAGACATTATTGATTTAATTTTTCCCACTCCTTTGTATCGTATGCTTTTTAGTGAAGGCCCAGGGCAGGACGTGTTAAAACGTGTCAAAAGAATGATCATCCCCGCCTCAACTAAAACGTTTTTTTTTCAAGTTGCACAGCCAAACCTTACCGGTCAAAGCATGGCTAGCCGAGAAGGGAGTGCCTATTGCGTGGACCGATAACTGCATATTATGCAAAAAGCAAGAAACAATTGAACATGTCTTTCTATACTGCTGGGACGCAGTGTTTTTCTGGGACGTCCTGCAAAGAACGCTCAAAAAGGACCTACCTCTTACGCCACACGGAATTCGATTTTTACCTGTTAAAGGGGATGACAGTGTGCCTCTAGATATGGTCATGCTGCTGGGCCTTCACAGTCTGTGGCGGTGTCGCATGGCCGTGCGCCATGCGGACGTCGATGTGCGTCCTGTACACAAGTATTTTGCAGAGCAAGTGTGCTTTATGAAGGCATTGTATAAGGCCCAGCAACCTTGGCCTGAATGGTTGCCACTTCTTGAGGAGCTTGCTAACCTCAAAGAATTTTAACATTTTTGCGTCAGCCAGGTGAGCTGATGGTTTTTAACCTCTTATTTTGAGTGTATGTTGTTGACTTGTCAATGTCAAAATCAAGCAATAAAGAAAAAAAAAAAAAAATCAGCCATACCATGCTGAATGCGCCGGTTCTCGTCCGATCACCGAAGCTAAGCAGCATCGGGCTTCGTCAGTACTTGGGAGGGAGACCACCTGGGAACACGGAGTGCTGATGGCACTTTCTTTTAAATACGCCGTTGCTTTTTTTTTTATTTTTAACAACCAAAATTGAAGCGCCAGGGAATAGGACGAGAAAGGCCAGACAAGCAAAGTGCTTTCGTTGCAATCTTCCGATTTCCTTTTGATTCCCTCCATTTCGCCATCGGCCATACCATGCTGAATGCGCCGGTTCTCGTCCGATCACCGAAGCTAAGCAGCATCGGGCTTCGTCAGTACTTGGGAGGGAGACCACCTGGGAACACGGAGTGCTGATGGCACCTTCTTTTAAATACGCCGTTGCTTTTTTTTTATTTTTAACAACCAAAATTGAAGCGCCAGGGAATAGGACGAGAAAGGCCAGACAAGCAAAGTGCTTTCGTTGCAATCTTCCGATTTCCTTTTGATTCCCTCCATTTCGCCATCGGCCAAACCATGCTGAATGCGCCGGTTCTCGTCCGATCACCGAAGCTAAGCAGCATCGGGCTCCGTCAGTACTTGGGAGGGAGACCACCTGGGAACACGGAGTGCTGATGGCACCTTCTTTTAAATACGCCGTTGCTTTTTTTTTTATTTTTAACAACCAAAATTGAAGCGCCAGGGAATAGGACGAGAAAGGCCAGACAAGCAAAGTGCTTTCGTTGCAATCTTCCGATTTCCTTTTGATTCCCTCCATTTCGCCATCGGCCAAACCATGCTGAATGCGCCGGTTCTCGTCCGATCACCGAAGCTAAGCAGCATCGGGCTTCGTCAGTACTTGGGAGGGAGACCACCTGGGAACACGGAGTGCTGATGGCACCTTCTTTTAAATACGCCGTTGCTTTTTTTTTATTTTTAACAACCAAAATTGAAGCGCCAGGGAATAGGACGAGAAAGGCCAGACAAGCAAAGTGCTTTCGTTGCAATCTTCCGATTTCCTTTTGATTCCCTCCATTTCGCCATCGGCCAAACCATGCTGAATGCGCCGGTTCTCGTCCGATCACCGAAGCTAAGCAGCATCGGGCTCCGTCAGTACTTGGGAGGGAGACCACCTGGGAACACGGAGTGCTGATGGCACCTTCTTTTAAATACGCCGTTGCTTTTTTTTTTATTTTTAACAACCAAAATTGAAGCGCCAGGGAATAGGACGAGAAAGGCCAGACAAGCAAAGTGCTTTCGTTGCAATCTTCCGATTTCCTTTTGATTCCCTCCATTTCGCCATCGGCCATACCATGCTGAATGCGCCGGTTCTCGTCCGATCACCGAAGCTAAGCAGCATCGGGCTTCGTCAGTACTTGGGAGGGAGACCACCTGGGAACACGGAGTGCTGATGGCACCTTCTTTTAAATACGCCGTTGCTTTTTTTTTATTTTTAACAACCAAAATTGAAGCGCCAGGGAATAGGACGAGAAAGGCCAGACAAGCAAAGTGCTTTCGTTGCAATCTTCCGATTTCCTTTTGATTCCCTCCATTTCGCCATCGGCCAAACCATGCGGATTCTGCTTCCGGTCTTTGACCAGTACGGTCGCAGCATGAATAGCTCCTCTGGAGCGGCGTTATCGGCTCCCGCGAGCCGAGGTTTTCTTTATTTTGACGTGGAAGATGTGCCGACAGATTATCGAGTTGTTTTGCCGCCCCTTCCACGAGGCATTGTCGTTTTGAACTCGGTGTTTTTTCACTGCGACGTGACTGCGCGTCCTTACCGTATTGAGGATTTTCGTGATAGTTTGAGCACTGCTGGCGTCCTTGAGGACATCGTTTCTTTCGGCTCGTTTCAAATGAACCACCTCTGGATTATGACGTTGAAAACGACGGAAGCGAAGCGAAGACTGCTGGCCCTCAAGAGACTCTGCATCAAGGACAAGGCGTGCTTCCTGCTGGACCCGAACAAAGCCGAGGTGAGACTTAAAGTCCACTGGCTTCCGCACCACGTTTCAGACGAGACCGTCAGACGAGCCCTCGAGGGCTTCGGCAAGGTTGAGGAAGTCACCAGAGACATGTGGCGTGTAAAAGGATTCGAAGGAGTCGAGTCCACTACGCGGATTGTGCGGATGACGTTGGGTCGTGGCACGACACTCGAAAGCCTTCCACACCAGCTTCAGCTGCCAGGTGGAGCGGCGCTTGTCGTCGTTCCCGGACGCGCGCCGATGTGTCTACGCTGCCGGCGTTCCGGCCACGTCCGTAAGAACTGTACGGCACCAAAGTGCCTAAAGTGTCACAACTTCGGTCACACTGCAGACGAGTGCGTCCGGACTTACGCGAACGCAACATCGAGGGGGCCTCTTTCTCCTGCCAACGACATGGTCATGGATGAAGTCGAAGCTGAGGAGACTTCGCAGAGCGGCGACGCCGGACTACCAGGCACCGCCGTCAATGCCAGCGGACTTCCTGGACGCAGCCAGGTTCGGGAGCAGGCTCGGAACGGCAGCGTCAACGCCGACAAGGAGATTGTCCCCGGGCTTCCTCCGCTTCCCCTGCCACCCCCGAGACCCCTGTTCTGCCTGCCGCCGCGGTCGTGGCCATCAGACCTGATGCCGTCGTTGCGCCCAGTGTCTCCGTCGCCAACCTGCCTGCCGCCACAGCCGTGGCCATGAGTTCCGACGCCGCCGTTGCGGCCAGCGTCCCTGGCGCAACCGTCGAAAGCGGCCTTCCTGCTACCCCTGGCGTGGTAGCCGAGTCCAAGTCCCCCGCGGTCGTGCAGCGCCGGGCGTCAACGGCAAGTCTGGAATCGGTCGACATGGTAGACCAGGCGGGCCTTGCCACCAAGCGCAGCTTAGAGCTGGAGGCGTCGGGGCGCAAGGGAGGAACCAGCACAGGTCCCGTCCAAAGCGTGCCCGTCGGCTTCAAGAAGAAAGGGCGCTACGACCAGCCGCCCCGCATTCCCCAGGACGACCGCCGTCGGAGCAAGTAAAGACTTCTGGACCCCTTTTGTTCAACCGGCTGTACGGCACCTTGTGTGGTGAGTGCCCGCGCACGACGACACTGTCACAGATGCGTTTAAGGTTGCGACCTTAAACGTCCGTGGTATGGGAGGGCGTAGGAAACAGCTGCGGTTGAAGCGTCTTTTATTAGAGGAAGCTATCGATATTCTTGCGGTCCAAGAAACAAAAGTTGAAAGCGAGGAGGGTACCGCGAAAGCGCTTGAGGTGTTTCTTTCCGATTTCGAGGTCTGTGTTAGCCACGCTGTTGGTACCTCTGCTGGATGTCTTTTGTTTTTAAAGAAGTCTTTGCGACTTGAACAACTTTCCATCGTTACTGACGAAAATGGCCGTTTTATTCTTGTCGATTTTTGTTTGTACCGGCAGGAATATCGCGTCATTTGCATTTATGCGCCGAACGAGGTTGCAGCGAGAATGTTGTTTTTTGATGAATTGGCGTCTTTTTTTCAAACTGATAAGTGCATCGTATTACTTGGCGATTTCAATTGTGTTTGTTTCGCTAGCGATAGGGCGCGAACGGGCGTTGCTATCGACAGGAGTGCCAGTTTTCTTCAGGAAACTACAGAGGAGTGTTATCTTGTTGACGTAGGAAGCTTAAAATCCTGTCAAAATAAACTACCGTTCACTCATTTCCAAGGTACGTCTCATGCCAGACTGGACCGAATATATATATCGTCATTCATGTTTCATAATATAAGTAGTTACAAAGTAACACCTGTGGCCTTCACTGACCATTGCCTCGTGGCGGTGGTGGTCGGGAAAAGTGCAAGAAAGAATCCCTTTGTTTGGGGCCTTTGGAAGCTCAACGCTAAGTTGTTGAATGACGAATCATTTCTTAAATCTGTTCAGTCATCGTGGTTGGAAATAAACAATAGGCATATTCCACTCTTCGAAAAGTGGGAATTTTGGAAAGATACTGTAAAAATGATAGCTATAGAACGGTCTAGTATTTTACGTTTTGAATCGCGGCAGCGTGAGACAACGCTGGAAGATAATTTAAAACAGCTGTGTCAGCTGGAGTGTGAAAGTCCCGGTGGCTTTCTTAACGATATTTTTTTATAAAGGCGCAGCTGAATGAGCTGTCCCAGGAGCGGTATCGGGGCGCGATAGTGCGCTCGCGGGCCGAGAAGTTTCTACT
This sequence comes from Ixodes ricinus, assembly GCA_037355805.1. Classification (NCBI taxonomy): domain Eukaryota; kingdom Metazoa; phylum Arthropoda; class Arachnida; order Ixodida; family Ixodidae; genus Ixodes; species Ixodes ricinus. Next base: position 14,119 of record JAZHYW010040180.1, read on the forward strand.
CGGTGAGCAACCGACGAAGCGCGCTCTATCGGGAGAGCATAAATATGCTCAAGCCAAACAAATAAATTCTATACACTCAGGTCCAATGCTTACTTTTGACAAAGACGTAATACAGGACGTCTTTGTCAGACATTATAAATATGTTTTCGGTTGCAATAACGCGCCATTTTCTCTTAGTACTTTGAATAATATGCTTTCTGGCCTGCCCACTCTTCCCGAGCAGAATATGATCGAGTTAGAGTCATGTATTAAGCTGTCGGAAATCGAGGACGCCATCAACTCGTTGCCGCTCAGTAAGTCTCCGGGTCCTGACGGCCTCAGCGCCGAGTTTTTCAAGCGTTTTAAAAACATACTGTGCCCATTCTTCTTGCAACTCTTCATTCACGCTTATAAGGTAGATAGCCTACCACCCAGCTTCACCAGAACGCATACTGTTTTGATACCAAAGACCGAGGATGCTGATAAATTGCAATTTGTAACAGGCTACCGCCCCATAACTCTTTGTAATATAGACTATAAAATATTTGGAAAAGTTCTGGCTAACCGCCTCCAGAGTGTTGTATCCGACCTCGTTGGGGTGCATCAGACTTGTGGCATCCGAGGGAGGACCATACTAACTAACACTCACGTGGCTCGCAGCGTGTTCGACTGCGTTGAAAGCGAAGGACGCCGAGTAGCCATGCTACAGATTGACTTAGCAAAGGCTTTTGACCGTGTGCGTCACGACGTCCTCTTCAGGATTTTGGAACATGCCGGTGTAGGAGACATTATTTTAAAAGGAGTAAAGATGGCCTACCGGGATTGCGCAACAAGACTGGTGTTAAACAAGAAAGTGTCCGCTGTTATTCCTGTCCTTTCATCGGTGCGCCAGGGGTGCCCCATGTCTCCATTGCTTTTTTCTCTCTACTTAGAGCCTTTGTGTATCAGCGTACTACGCTGTGATAGTGTGAGTGGTTTTATGCTGCAGGCAGTTGAAGTTAAATTACTGGCGTATGCCGATGACGTTGCTGTTTTTTGTTCAGACCTGGAAAGTGTGTCGCAGGTGGTCAGTTTGACCAAACGTTTCTGTGATGCGACCGGGGCCGCTGTAAACTGGTCTAAGAGCTGTGGTTCATTTTACGGTTGCTGGGACATGGTACCTACTTTTTTCGAAGGTGTGGAGTGGAGCAGGGAGCCCTGTGAATACCTGGGGGTGCCCCTGCAACATCACAAAAACAGTAAAAGGTATTGGGCGGACTGCGCAGTCAGGCTCAAGAATAGCACCACGAAGTGGGCCAGAAGCGAACTGTCCGTTTTTGCGCGAGCGACAGTTTGTAATGTGTTCCTGGTGTCGAAACTCTGTTATGTATTGCAAGTGTTGCAGTGTGCGCGTGTGAATATTCAAGCTTTTCACCGCATCTTTTCTTTGTTTATTTGGAGCTCAGCGTCAGAGCCTATGAGGCGGGACAACCTTTTTAGAAGTGTCAAGTTAGGCGGTGTAGGGTTAACACACTTGTTTATTTCACAAATTGCTTCGCGTTTTTTGTTTTTGCGGGACCAGGAGGACCCTTTTCTGAGGACAGTTCTTCAGTGCAAGCTGGCGTCTTTTGTGCCAACGTTCGTCGTGTCATCTTGTCTTTCGGAGTCACCACGTTTAGTGGGCTTTCTTAAGGAAGTGGCTGAGTCCTTTTCATTTTTGAATGCCAGGTTCTCGATGGATTATTTGAGTTCCGTTTCCAGGAAGAGGCTCGTGCGGGACTTGAGGGACATGCTTTTCCCCGTTCCACTCTATCGGTCTTTATTTTCTGACGGACCTGGACAGGACTGTTTACAGAGGGTGAAAAAAATGACAATAGCGCCACGAGTCAAAACTTTCTTTTTTAAACTACATACTGCAACGCTGCCAGTTAAGCCCTGGCTTCAGGATAAAGGAATCTATGTACCCTCGACTGTAAACTGCAACTTATGTAAGGTCCCCGAAACCATTGACCATATTTTCATTGACTGTTGGGACGCCATTTTCTTTTGGGACGTCCTCAAAAGAACAATAAAAAAAGAATTATACATGAACCCCCATACTATCCGTTATCTCCCTCTTACAAAGAATGAAACTATGCCCATTGATACTTTTGCAGTTCTTGGTCTTTATAGCCTCTGGCGATCTAGATTGAGTGTACGGCACGCAGAGGTCACACTCCTGCATACGCACATTGTATTTTTAGAGTGTATTTCTACTCTGAAAGCCGTCCTCGAGACGCTTCCAGAGATGCCCGAATGGGCAAGTGTTTTTGATGAGCTTCTTGCAGCAAAGTGGCTGTAGGAGACGCCCAGAAGACTTGGGTGTGTCCATTTTAAACCATTGACCAGTGTATGTAATCCATGCTTGTATATTGAAATAAAAAAAAAAAAAAAAAATCGGCCATACCATGCTGAATGCGCCGGTTCTCGTCCGATCACCGAAGCTAAGCAGCATCGGGCTTCGTCAGTACTTGGGAGGGAGACCACCTGGGAACACGGAGTGCTGATGGCACCTTCTTTTAAATACGCCGTTGCTTTTTTTTTATTTTTAACAACCAAAATTGAAGCGCCAGGGAATAGGACGAGAAAGGCCAGACAAGCAAAGTGCTTTCGTTGCAATCTTCCGATTTCCTTTTGATTCCCTCCATTTCGCCATCGGCCATACCATGCTGAATGCGCCGGTTCTCGTCCGATCACCGAAGCTAAGCAGCATCGGGCTCCGTCAGTACTTGGGAGGGAGACCACCTGGGAACACGGAGTGCTGATGGCACTTTCTTTTAAATACGCCGTTGCTTTTTTTTTTATTTTTAACAACCAAAATTGAAGCGCCAGGGAATAGGACGAGAAAGGCCAGACAAGCAAAGTGCTTTCGTTGCAATCTTCCGATTTCCTTTTGATTCCCTCCATTTCGCCATCGGCCATACCATGCTGAATGCGCCGGTTCTCGTCCGATCACCGAAGCTAAGCAGCATCGGGCTCCGTCAGTACTTGGGAGGGAGACCACCTGGGAACACGGAGTGCTGATGGCACTTTCTTTTAAATACGCCGTTGCTTTTTTTTTTATTTTTAACAACCAAAATTGAAGCGCCAGGGAATAGGACGAGAAAGGCCAGACAAGCAAAGTGCTTTCGTTGCAATCTTCCGATTTCCTTTTGATTCCCTCCATTTCGCCATCGGCCATACCATGCTGAATGCGCCGGTTCTCGTCCGATCACCGAAGCTAAGCAGCATCGGGCTCCGTCAGTACTTGGGAGGGAGACCACCTGGGAACACGGAGTGCTGATGGCACTTTCTTTTAAATACGCCGTTGCTTTTTTTTTTATTTTTAACAACCAAAATTGAAGCGCCAGGGAATAGGACGAGAAAGGCCAGACAAGCAAAGTGCTTTCGTTGCAATCTTCCGATTTCCTTTTGATTCCCTCCATTTCGCCATCGGCCATACCATGCTGAATGCGCCGGTTCTCGTCCGATCACCGAAGCTAAGCAGCATCGGGCTCCGTCAGTACTTGGGAGGGAGACCACCTGGGAACACGGAGTGCTGATGGCACTTTCTTTTAAATACGCCGTTGCTTTTTTTTTTATTTTTAACAACCAAAATTGAAGCGCCAGGGAATAGGACGAGAAAGGCCAGACAAGCAAAGTGCTTTCGTTGCAATCTTCCGATTTCCTTTTGATTCCCTCCATTTCGCCATCGGCCATACCATGCTGAATGCGCCGGTTCTCGTCCGATCACCGAAGCTAAGCAGCATCGGGCTCCGTCAGTACTTGGGAGGGAGACCACCTGGGAACACGGAGTGCTGATGGCACTTTCTTTTAAATACGCCGTTGCTTTTTTTTTTTATTTTTAACAACCAAAATTGAAGCGCCAGGGAATAGGACGAGAAAGGCCAGACAAGCAAAGTGCTTTCGTTGCAATCTTCCGATTTCCTTTTGATTCCCTCCATTTCGCCATCGGCCATACCATGCTGAATGCGCCGGTTCTCGTCCGATCACCGAAGCTAAGCAGCATCGGGCTCCGTCAGTACTTGGGAGGGAGACCACCTGGGAACACGGAGTGCTGATGGCACTTTCTTTTAAATACGCCGTTGCTTTTTTTTTTATTTTTAACAACCAAAATTGAAGCGCCAGGGAATGAGGACGAGAAAGGCCAGACAAGCAAAGTGCTTTCGTTCCAATCTTCCGATTTCCTTTTGATTCCCTCCATTTCGCCATCGGCCATACCATGCTGAATGCGCCGGTTCTCGTCCGATCACCGAAGCTAAGCAGCATCGGGCTCCGTCAGTACTTGGGAGGGAGACCACCTGGGAACACGGAGTGCTGATGGCACTTTCTTTTAAGTACGCCGTAGCTTTTTATTTTTATTTTTAACAACCCAAATTGAAGCGCCAGGGAAGAGGACGAGAAAGGCCAGACAAGCAAAGCGCTTTCGTTCCAATCTTCCGATTTCCTTTTGATTCCCTCCATTTCGCCATCGGCCATACCATGCTGAATGCGCCGGTTCTCGTCCGATCACCGAAGCTAAGCAGCATCGGGCTCCGTCAGTACTTGGGAGGGAGACCACCTGGGAACACGGAGTGCTGATGGCACTTTCTTTTAAGTACG